>JAOQGN010281466.1:0-16538 GCA_027564295.1 Himantozoum antarcticum | reverse complement strand
CAAACACTGATGGAGGGAGGGGCTATGACTCCATCCTCAAACACTGATTGAGGGAGGGGCTATGACTCCATCCTCAAACACTGATTGAGGGAGGGGCTATGACTCCATCCTCAAACACTGATTAGAAGCTTATATTGAGGGAGGGGCTATGACTCCATCCTCAAACACTGATTAGAAGCTTGTATCTCCAACAACGTTGCGAATTGATAAGCACTTGACAATCATAAATCATCCTTCCCTCAACTTCTTCAAATTGTCTGTTGATCAATGAACATCAACATACCCTGATTCTGCACCAGAATCTAATACTGTATTATGATGGTCAAATACATAGCAAATTGGATCAAAAATATATAGTATATTTAATCAATGTACATCTAGAATACATTTAATCGTATTATCTACTTTTGATGTATCTAATCATATATTTATATGATGCAACTATTTAAAGCAAATTGTTGACCTCTCCATAGCAAACTATCATAATATTATTGTAAGTAAAGGTACTGCTTGTAAAAGCACTCTATAATAATATAATCAAATAAACGAGATGTTAAATAGAAAACATGACTGATCGGCAGCACCATAGCATGAAATAACATGCACTTGATGAATATTTGTTTAGCAAACTGTGTCTGCTGCCGCAGCTGCTGACGTCGACTAGGATTAGCTTGGGAATTATTAGATGTACTTACATTAGTTTGTCCATCCGGAAATACAATACATGCAGGGTAAATATAGCTTGTACCTACATTAGTCTGTGTATACGGAAATGCCAGCAGGGTAAATACAGACGTGTGCTGCAAGTGGACAGACGTCAGGGATATATGGTAGAGTTGAGCCAGAGTTGAGCCATGTTTAGAAGATATCCTTTTGTTATTGTTATATTATACATTTTATAAATAATTTATTATTAAAGATAAAATATGTTTAAAAAAGTATAGTACGATGATAAATATACAGGAGTAACTATGTGCCACAACAGTTTTGATGTATTTAGATTGGGAGAGGCATCTGAGTTCTGGGTTTGGTAGACTGGAGTCAGCCAGAAGGAGGCTTAACTTTTATCATTTAGGCTGTTAAAAGGCTGATCTAGGTTACAGCAAATAAGAGAATGATCGGGGAAGTTTATGACTAAATTTATTTCTATTGTTCTTTTTATTGCCATAGGGTTTGGGAGTGAAGTATAGCACATAATAATATTTTGCTTTACCGTTTCTCGAATTTAGGCAGCTTTTTCCAATTCATGATTAAAAGAGCTCAAAAGTGGAAGAAGAGAAAGACGGAAAAGTATAAAGAGGCTGAGCAGGGAAAGGATGACGAAGAAGAAATTGAGCTCTCCATATCTCTCGGTAAAATAATTTTTCCTTGATAAAAAAGGTCTTCATGAAGTTGTGAATTGCGTGTTGATATCCATCAGAAGTAGCCAAATATATTTTTAATGAATTATATGATTCAATTATCTTTTTTAACAACGTTAAAATTGAAATGTATTCCTAAGGATAGCAAATATGACATATGACATGTGACACCCAAATGAAATTGAATGTCAATCAATGACTAAACTGTTTGTAATTTCAATGGGAGATACAGATGGAAGGATTGTATTTTGTAATTTTTCAAACACCTGATTGTACTAACGATGTTAATATACAACAACAGTGATAGCAATTCTGGGCAAAGTTTCTTTTTAATTCCGTCACCTTGACTTTAGCTTATATCTGGAGGTTGGCGGTTGGGGTCCTGGAATCCTGAAATGAACATTGGAAGGCGAACCGACTGGATCGGACACCGAACTGAAATTGAATTTTACCCAATTTGTACAGGACGAGGATGTTGTATATTATATAATTATAAGCTGTCAGGGTAACTTGGTTGCTGCCAATGTGCACAGTTGATGTGCCATTGTTTTGCGCCAGTCATAGTTGTTGAATGGTTGTTAGCGGACAAAGATCTTATGCAAAAAAAGAGTTGCTAATCACCCATAGGTATATTCAAAATTATAGCAATTTCGATTGTTTTTCATGCTAGTTGTTGCCTTCAAATCTTTGACACTTTGGGATTTTGGGTCTCGGCAAGTCCTCAGGTCCTCTAGTCCTCAGGTTTTCCAAATGCTCGTGCCCCCAAGTCCTCATGTCCCATTGCTGCCTATTTTGTGAATCTTATGACAACATCACTGGACTGTTGGGAGTGTAGAATTTGCATTCATAAACAAAAACATTATTTGCAGTATTAACAAAAAGGAAAGATTCTGATCGTGCATTAATGATGATGATGGTGGTGATGGTGGTGGCGGTAGTGGTGGTGTTGGTGGAGATGATGATGATGATGATGATGAGTTTATTTGTGTATCATTTAATAAAATCAATAAAGATAATTTCTAAGCGATTTACTAATTTTCATCTCATTTAGTAGAAATGAGAAGAAATGCATAAAAATTAACGAGTAAATTAAATTATTGTTAAAATATCATTAATTGAGGCACTAAAATTACAATCATAATATTATACATACTTATATACCAATAAATAATAATTTCAAAAGGCAAATTTCAAATTATATTTGCTTTTCATATAGAACTTTAAAAAACTTGACCAGTAATTGGTCTGCGGTAGATGGTTTGTTTACTTGTATTTTATTTGCATCAATTTTAATTATGCATTTTAATTTTAGGACTTGGACCATCCAAGTCTCCCAAGTGCCTTTGTGTAGATTTTGACCCCATGTTATGGGTATTCGGTATTCGGTATGACTGTACCAGATGTGACTATGGTTAAATACTTCTGAGTCTCTCTGCCTCTGCCTCCCCATCTCTCGCTTTAACATTTGTATTCAAATGAACGAAAAAAGTATAGCAAAGTAGGTGATCCGGGCCTATGTGTGCATTAACAAAGCTATTGTTGGTGCAAAGCCCATTAGCAGTTGGCAATTTATAATCACTCCATGAGTAAGAAGCGAAAGCCATCACAGAGAATCAAGCAGATGTTGCTTTAGAGTTGCCTTAAACTGATCCCGGTTTTTAATGATCTTACTACCCCTGTCCAGCCCACTCCAAACATCTGACACTTGGTAGGTCACTTGATGATGTCCACAAATAGATGCTGACTTCGGGAACGGCAAAGATATGTTAGAGTTATGAGTGTCATAAGTTGTAATATTAGAATTTGAAGAATTGTGGAAGGTAGAGTGTGCAAGTAGACTGATTCGTAGAGTATACAGCTGATGAATGGGCAAAATTTCTTTTTGAAAAAGACAAGCATGTGATATCTAGGTGGTTTATGATACATTATGCGTATAAGACGCTTTTGAATAATTAGAATCTTGTTTAGGTGAGTGGAAGCAGCATTTCCACAAGTTTCTAAGCAGTAAATGATTTTGCTATTTATTAAACCGTTATATAGCAAAAGTAAAATTAAAACAGAAGTAGGTAAAAAAGAAGACGCAAGATAAATGAGCCACAAACTTTGACGTAGTTGTTGCCTTAAAGTTAAAATATGGTCTGACCATGTGAGAGACTTGTCAATCGTAATTCCTAAATTTTTTTATAGTCTCAGCTTCAATGATAGCATTCCCCAACATGGAAATATTCTTACTTAATTGAAATTTATTTTGAGGGTCTTTGATGATAATAAAATTTGTCTTTTCAATGTTTAGAGTAAGTTTAGAGTTATCGAGCTCTTTATTAATCATATCAATATCATTGTTCAAATTTTTGTTTTTGTAAAAAAGAGTTGTGTCATCAGCGAAAAGAATCATATCAGAAATGCTTGAGGATAAAATTAAATCGTTGATATATTTTAAATACAAGGTAGGGCCCAATATTGATCCTTGAGGTACACCACATGAAATATTTAATAAGTTAGAAGCAGCACCATTTACTTTACGCTCCGAGTATGATCTGTTAAGTAATTTTCTATTAAGTTGACACTTTCAGGTGAAAAGTTATATGCAGTTAGTTTTTGCAGAAGAATTTCATGATTAATAGTGTCAAAAGCTTTGGAAATATTTGTAAAAAGTCCTAAAATCACTTTGCTTTCATTCAAGGTACTAAAAGCTTGATTAGTAAAATCTATAAGTGCATCTTGAGTCCCTTTGTTTTTCTGAAAACCATATTGCGAGTTGGAAATAGTGTTTTCTAATTCTATGTGCATCCTCAGTTGCAAGCTTATTATTTGCTCAAAAACCATTGAAAAAATTGGTAAAATAGATATTGGACGATAGTTATTGCATGATTGTTTACTACCTTTATTTTTGTAAATAGGAATGACTTTAGCTGATTTCATTTTGTTAGGAACAACACTATAGTTTCAATGCATAATTTTATAATATAAGTAAATGGTGTCACAATATTTGACACACAAGCCTTAATGAGTTTTGCAAGGGCTCCATCTAACCCTGTAGCTTTCGATTCATTGATGCTTACTAGCTCTCTATACACAATACTTTCATCAACAGGGAGAAAATTAAATTGTTGATGTTTAACAGATGTAAATAAATTTAGGGGGCTTACGGAGCTCTTTGGTATAGCATTTGCAAGTTTGGGACCCATTTCAGTGAAGTATTGATTAAGAGTTGAAGGTATTTCTAACGAGCTTGTAATTGTTTTGGATTCCACTGTTTTGGATGAGTCTATTATTTTAGATAGAACCTGGTCAGTTTGTTGGTTACGTCCACAAGCTTTGTTTATTATATTCCAAGGCTTGCTAGGATTGTTTTGCTTTGAAATAAGAGCTGAACAATAATTCCTCTTGGCTTCTTTTATTAAGCTGAATACCAAGTTCCTTTGTTTGATGTAACTTGCTTTTAATTTGGGACTAAATGGAAAAGTCTTATGTTTAGCAAAAAACTTTCCATTTTTATGAATCTGTCTTTTTAATACTCTGCTAAATCAGAAATCTTTGAAAGTTTTATGAGTTGTTTCATGGACTTGCATAATAGGTGCCAATTTGTTAAAGACTGAGTGTTTCAGTTAAAAAGTTTTCATAAGCAGTGTTTGCATCAATATTCTTGGATACTAAAGTTGTCCAGTCTATTTTAGAAATGAGTTCCGTTGCTTTTTCCAGTGTAAAGTTTTTATAGCATCGTTTAAAATGTTTCTGACATATAGTAGAAGAGTTTCTATTGAAGAAAGCAAATACAGGAAAATGATCAGATGTATCTTTTATAAGCGTACCACAATATACTTTTTTGCAATTAAAAGTTGTTAGGATGTGATCAATACAAGTTTGGGAGGTAGGGGTGACACGAGTAGGGATGATGATGAGATTTTGTAGGTTGAACTGATTTATGAAATCAAGGTAGTCATCAGAGTGATGTTTTAATGTGTCGATGTTAATGTCCCCAATGATAATGTGATCAAGGTCGCTTTTGTTTAGAGAGGATAAGTAACTGTTTAAATCATCAAGAAACCCACCAATGCCAGACGAAGGAGAGCAATAGACAGAGGTAATAAAAAAGGCTTCTCACCAACACCTGCCAGCTTAACCCTGATAGCCGCCCTTCAAGATTGACGGATTGATGTTCTAAAATCTGCAAGCTTCTGTGCACAGAGAGCCCGGTGCCTCCACATCTAGTTGGTCGGCAATCACCTATAAATACATAATCAGTAATCGGAAAGTATGTGTGCTCGCTGTTATACAAAAATGCTTCACTGATGTTAATAACATGAAAATAAAAATTTAGAAAAAACAAAATTTCATATAAACAATGGAAATTCTTTCGAATACTCCTTATATTGCAGTGAGAACTTGTTAAACCATTGCATTCTAATTTGTTAATCTTAATCTTGTTAAATGTTTGTTATCACAAACTACACAGTTTGAAGACTTATCCATAATACAATGATAAAAGGCTGCAATTAGTCAGTTTAGCATGATTGTAGGGCATTCAGATCATTTAAAGATTTTATCCTGATTGCCGGAGAATCTTGAGTTTTTCTTACAAACTCTTTCGTTAACTGTCCATGCAAATAAATATTATTTTGCATTTTTCTTCCGAAACTTCCTAGCATGATAATACAAATTTCTAGCATCGTACAGGAGTGTAACCTTGATATAGTTATCAATATTAGGGCTAAAAAGTAAGAATCATGGCTGAAGACAGATTTAGAATTTAATTTTCTCAAATTTATTAAATATTTAAAACATTCGGCAAGGTAATTTCAATTATATTGATTATTAAAATTTAATAGGGTGACCCCTAGCGTGTGATTATTAATTTCGTTGTTTCAGCTTGCTGTTTTGTGTATTTTTACTAGTGAGGATTCTGTTTTAACCGCTGATAGGCTACCATCTGGCAGATTGAGAACAGTAAGTATACGGCCAACTTAGGAAAGGTTCTTTCCGATTCCTAAGTGTCCGGCTTCTGAATGATATTTTCTTTTAGTGCCTTGCTTCATTCTGTTATGTATTTAGCTCTGTGTGTTTTTCAGTCTTATATAATTATTTTAGTACTTTTCTATCATATATCCAACCCATTAGTACTTTTATTCATCAAATAGCTTTAGTATCATTTATCATTAATGGATAATTGTCTACCTTAAATTTATCGATCCATTGATATTAATACATGCATACATACATGCATGCATGCATACATGTACATGCATGCATACATTCTGTATGTAAGTCATACATTCGGCCATTCTTACATGTATATCTACATAAATGGTACTGCTCTTTTATTATATATCAAATTCACTTTGATAATTCATTTAAATTTAGCAAATTAGTTATAATTTTTAAATGGTGGCGATGGCGCTGCTTTTTTGTTATACATTAAATTCACTTTAGTTTTGTTTTTATTGTGAACGGTCTGTTTATCAGTTTGATTTCATAGTAAATAAATATCCAAATATACAATAAACCACGAGCCAAGAAAATCACCTCTCTGAAAGTGACCGGCAATGGTAGGGCTAGATGTAGCTCATATAGAGCTGAAGACTGCAAGAGCACACAACTACTGCAGACCCACCTGGCTATGAAAAAGCTTAATGATTGTTCTGCAATAGTTACTGGAGATTTCCAAGATCTTCCCCACTGGGTATCAGTAGAACGGAGCACATATAATACACAATCGAATATATCAAATCTGCCACAACTAGAATGGTAGTTGACATTACAAGTAAGAGCCTCGAGAGATAGTTTGTGGAGAAACGACGTGGTTAACAGGAAGCACTGATTGTCTTTATAGGATAAAACAAGGTCTGGTGTCTTGACATTGGGCGGTTGCAGCTCTTGCCCACCACAAATGAGTGGAAATAGCACCTCTTTGCGACCTGAAAAATAGAGTCAACAACTAAATTGCACTCATGTTTTTACAAGTACATGTACACAACAATTTGTAAGTTTAGTTAACGGCCTGGGCCAGTGCTTCCATTTCCCAGGAAATTTCCTGAAAAAAGCAAATTTGGGCATGTGAAAGGAAATAAAAAGGAAATATTTTCAGAAGTAAAAAGGAAAGGAAATATAGAAAAATTTGCAGGAAATAGTTTAACTGGAAAGAAATTTTCATTTTCATGCAAATAGGCTAAAAGATGTAATAGTTGCATACATACAGCAACAAACAACTGACAAACATACACGTAATTGTTGTTAATCAATTGTTACTTTTAGTTTGGTGGGACTTTGTGCTTAGGAATTGCCTGTTCATACAGAATACAGAGTGCCCTTGGCGTTTTACAGACATAAATATTATTAGTCTCAAAAGTCAAACTTTGGTATTTTTGCAAGTGGTACGAGCCGTTTTAGTTTATGCATCATCAGCTTAGTACAACCTTCTATCAGAACAAAGCAGATGCAAATAGGAATGAATACAAATAACTGCCACTCGCCTGATCCTACAGTCCGATCTAGATTATAATGAAAGACTTGAGGTGTTAGGCTTACCATCCTTGAATGATTTTAACTCAGTATGGATCATTTTGATAGGATCCTATCTAATGAGAAGCACCCACCTTTTAGTCGCATGACTTTGAATCAATGCAAAACATCCTCTAGGGGTAAAAGTTTGCGCTTTAAGCCAACTTCGGCCAGATCAGCTAAGTACTCTAGTAGTTTTTCCCAATTTTATATGAAATTTTATAACAATAATCATATAATACTCTACTGTGAAATGTTTAGTTTATGTATTTCTTTAGTTCGGTATCGATGTATTGTAAGCGTTCAGTTTTATCTCGCAATTTTGAATTGATGAATATACAGAATGTCTAATAAATCAATAACTAAAAAAAAAAAAACTTTATCAAATAATAAGGCCAGAAAATTGGTTCTCTCCACCAAGTGTACCCCTCTCGTCCTAAATAATTTCTGATAAACCAAACACCCCGAACTCCCTCATCCTATTTGCTTAGTCATCAACTGCAGAATGGGCAGATTTCGCTTGCCTCATCCGGATTTTACCTACGAACTCCAAAAATCACCGCCCCCAATAAAATTTCTCCAAATGTGCGTAGTTTGCAATGCATAAACAGTAGTCAAGTATGCAATAAAACATAACTCCTCGCGTAATAATCCAGCTCTCATCAGCTTCTCAAGGATTCATAACAGAGATCAAAAATACGAATTGTCATGGCCTTATGAAGCAAATAAACAAAAATAATATCATAATGTGCCAAAAATAGCATAAAAATTGAAAGGAAATATGGGAGGAATTTAGCACTGGCCTGGGTACTAGAATACAGTGCAAAGTTGCCTTCTCTCAAAATTCATTAAAACTAGAGTATGCTAAGGCAAAGCCGAAAACTGCATATAGAGTAAAATTTGAATAAGAAGGGGTGACGGGGAAATAAATGTGATTAATAAGATACATGTATATCTGTCTAAACAGTCTATTCCTCTGATAGACAGATATTCCATGGAGATGGTTAAGACGAGGCTATCACATTCTAAAACACTTTCTTCTTGAACACCAAATCTTCGCAGATGAGGAGCTATAATTGTTTCAAGTTTACTCTTCAGTGAACATATTTTCACACAATGCAGATGCGTGAATGTTATTACACTATCAACTTGAAACGGCTAAAACATCAAAAATGCTTATATTTAAGGGTCTTCGATATTATTAGACATCAAAACTTTACCAGTTCACAAAGTTATCAGCTGAGCATACAACATGCAACTAATATCTCTCATTTGATTAAGAAAAACCCATATTTTCTAATGTCTCAATCTTTACAATGTCTTGATGAATGTGAAAAGCATGGTATGCACATGTAACAGGTGTATATATATATTGTACGGCATATTTAACGTACCCTGAATGTAATGTGGAAGAACAATGTGCAGCTCTTTCATTATGCCAAGCAGTTTTTCTGCAATGTTAGATTTGAGCTGCCTCGTCCAGGTGGTTTCTGTAGCCGATCCTTGGACAACTGTTGTGATTGTTCGGGCTACAAGTGTATCTATTTCCGTGGTCAGTCTGTGAGGATGTATCAGAAGAGAAAAGCTTACATTTGCGCAACCTTTGCCTATTGAGGTGCTGTAAGAAAGCTCTACAGATACAGAACACAACAATTGCAATTGTTTTCAACAAAAAACTCAGCACATTGCTAGCCACAGAAGCGCATTGCTAGCTACAGAAGCGCATTGCTAGCTACAGAAGCACATTGCTAGCCACAGAAGCGCATCGCTAGCTACAGAAGCACATTGCTAGCTACAGAAACGATTACTAGCCGCAGAAACACACGGCTGCCACACTAGCCACAAAAGCACACTGCTAGCCACAGAAGCACACTGCTAGCCATAAAAGCGTACTGCTAGCCACAGAAGCGCACTGCTAGCCACAGAAGCGCATCGCTAGGTACAGAAGCGCATTGTTAGCCGCAGAAGCACACTGCTAGCCACAGAAGAGCGCTGCTAGCCACAGAAGCACACTGCTAGCCACAGAAGCGCACTGCTAGCGACAGAAGCGTACTGCTAGCCACAGAAGCGCATTGCTAGCTAGTCATCACCAGAATAAGCAAACATAGGCTAGCGATGCTACAAGCGCTAAGAAATCTATAATAAATTCATACTATGCGTTTTATCCATCAGTGTTGGATTGTAGTTGTGATACCTACACGTAATTAGTTTTTACTAGAAATACTTGTATGTGTCTAGAAGCAGTCTAGTAAAACTGCATGAGCTACCACACTCTTGTGTGGCACATACAGATGCACATAATGTGCCTCTTATAAGCATACATACAGTATAATATACATGTATGTACACAAAAGTAAGTATATTATACATAAGTGTTATACATAATTATGTAGCTACAATGATGCATCCACATAAATTATGCATACATATTACATATGCAAACCAATATACGAGGTGCGCAATATCGTATATAAGAGGCACATAGGTGCTCTTATAAGTGCGTTCCTTGAGCTCGATCACTAGCCTGCTAGCTATTACCCAACAGCTCCAACATGTGCAATGTTTCTTTATTTTTTATTACTACTATTCTATGAAATTATGTAACTTTCCTGTCAATACAATATAATTATATCAAAGATACTGTTGAAAAATAAGAGCAAATAGATATACGAGCATGCTAGCCATCATACCTGGTACGTAGGCTAGTCCTGTATTTTGCAGGTAGTGCAAAGTTCCAGCATGAATAGTTTCAAAGCCTTTAGCCTCAATTTCAGGATCCACCATTAATTCATGTAGTTTGGCTTTTAAATCATTCAGTTCGATGAAGTGAATGCCATGCGTATTGAAGCTTTGAGATAACATCACTCCGAGATGTGGGTACACACCAATCTGGCCTGCTGATTGAAGAGCTTTGTCTGAGATTATATTTAGTTCATAGAGAAGTATAGTGCGAATATATTCCGATTCAGCGTACCGCACAAAAGGATATTGCTGGTCACCAACCGTTACGAGTCTATGGATATGAGGTTTGAGCTTTTGGTGTATAGCTTGCTTCACCTTTTGAGGTGATACAGTGTCAACATTAGTGAGAACAAGCAGGACTTTACCTTCCACCAGTGACTCTTCTTTAGTACTGGAAGTAAAATCTCTAGAATACGTATTGATCTCATTCAACAGCCTGGAGAGTCTGAATTCTAAAGGATCATATTCAACAAAGAAGGCTTGGGCATCAACAACTACCACATTGATAGAATGTTTACAGTGTATTAGCGGAGAAGACCAAGTGCTAAGTTGGCTAGAACATTCGCCGGTGAGTGAGAGCACCTCTAAATGCATTCTATGATGCATCTCTTCAGCCTCATTAGCGTTGTGTGAGTATCTGCGCAGGCTGCCAATACTGACTGGTCCTGATGCCATTTTATCTGGCATACCGAGCAGATGATCTCTATTGTGGCTAACCACTGCTGCCTTTTCATAGATCCTCTCTAGAGCTTCGTGCATCTCAAAACTGCAAACGGTATTCTCTCCTGCAAAACAATCGCTGCCAACTATGGACAGAAATCTTCCACCATTATCCGATAAATGGGCATGCATATGGTATTCTTTAACAAATCTGCCATGTAAGTTAAAGTTGCCACTGGATTGACCAAATATTTTATACTGCAGTTTGTCTGTGAGTTCAGTGCTATCATAACTAATGTGGTGAAAGATGAGACGATAGCGGGCCAGCCTTTCCAATGATTTGACTTGGATGCTTGACCTACTTTTGTCGAGAATCTGTTTGCCTTCTCTCAGGAAGGTAGGTCTCGATGTTAGCTCTTGAGGCTCTCCAAAGCCAGGCATGTGACGTTCAACCAGAATAGAATTATTTGCTGCACCATAGGCAGCAGATTGTTGGCGAGAATCACTACTAGGTAGTAAAATAGTTGGCTGTGCTGAAATAACTGAGAAGGTTCTCTCCAGTGGTGATGCAGTGTCCCCACTACTGATGGCAAAAGCTCTTTTTATCGTGATTGTAATAGGTTCGTTTCCAAATTGGTGTAGTTTCTCTCTAAACCAAAAGGTAGTCTAACAAAAAGAAACAAGTAAAGTTGGGGTAAATAAGTTTAATGTTAGAAGGTACAGTAATAGTCTAGATGGTGTATGGTGTGAGTCAAAGAGGTGATTATTTACTGCCAAGGATTGTCTACTCCTGCTGTGATAGCAGCTCTAATTGCAAATAGCAATAGCTCACTCATTGCAATTAAGCACTTATCGTCAAATTTTCACAATATCTCAATAGAGTTATTACCAGCAGGCCTATCAGAGTAAAAATGTTTTGTTTTCATTGGAGAGTTTGGTAAGGAGAATAAACTGTATTAATTTGATAAATAAAAATATATCAAATGAATACGTAAAATATACTAGAGCAAACTACTAGTATATAGAATATGAGTAAGATTATTTACAAAATCCCCTAGATATAAGGGATAAGAGGCTGTCTGCTCGCTGAGATTAGCCTGCATGTAGAAGACAACTTCTAAATAATGCAATATCTACGTTTTGCGGGCATGTAGATTGTTTGTTTAGCCATCTATTTGTCATTCTTTTTGTCATGACATCAATCTATTTGTCATTAGTCATAGCCATTCTAGTTTGTTTAATCAACGACTCTTTCAAGACGGTAAACTCTCGCAAAAAAAGCATGAGCAGATTAGGGATTGTCTCCCATCTGCCCAGCCGTTTGTATGTAGCCCTGTTTCAGAGTATCCACTGAGGGCCGGTCGACACTCGTATTGGCGGTCCTGAAAAAGGGCTACCTTTGCATGCACTTCCGTCGGCAAGCATGAGGAGAAAAAATGGCGCCTGTAACTTCCGTTGTCACAAGTCTTACTTGAACGGTCATGATTATAGTGCATTGACGTTTATACAAACGGCCGAGTGAAGAGAGGGCAACTCCTATCTGCTGATGGGTGCGCATCATCAAGTTTACCATCTTGGAAGAGTCGTCGGTTTAATCATCTTTTTGGTGGAAATGCGTCAATTGGAGGGTTTAACGCTGAGCAGGGGAGTTGGGACCAACGTTGAGCGGGGGAGTTGGGACCAACGCTGAGCAGGGGAGTTGGGATCAACGCTGAGCGGGGGAGTTGGGAGCAACGTTGAGTGGGGGAGTTGGGACCAACGCTGAGCGGGGGAGTTGGGATCAAGCTCAAATTATTATTTGCATTAAAACAGGTAATAAGTCAACATCCACCCAAAAGTATTATTTTCTGAAAGCTAGCTGCATACTACATAAATCTAATGGCAAGCAGGAGGCTTCACGCATCTGTATACTATATGAAAGCTTCACTACATACAAATTGATTTTAGAACTAATAAATAACTTCATTGTGAAAATAAACAAAAACAACATTATTTTGAGATATTTGAACATTGCGCAGCACAATTGTGAATTTTCAATATTAATAACAATTTACTTACCGTTCCTTGAAAAATTTCAATAATAGTCGTGAGGTGATTCTATTGACCTTTAAATAATCTGAACCTAATTTATATTTACTAATGTTTCTATATTTCATAATAATTTCATAATAATTTCATCGAAACTGTTCGGTGAAACTGCTGTTTGTCTGACTCCATATTCTAGTCTACATTATCCGTAAAATTGCGAACATAATATATAATGTCAAATTAGGATAAATAGGGTCTTATTCTTATTTCCGAATTGAAGCGCGAATTAGTGCGTTATTTTTAGTGCTTACCCCTCTCCCTCCAGGTGGGGAAAATGGTACATCAACACCATTTAGACTTAGAACCCAATCTCCTGGCTGCAATGTTTCAGTGGGAGGTTCTGTCATACTGGTGAACTCAATTGTCCAAAGTAGAAGCCATTGCTTCTATAACAAAGCAACATGTTGGATAAGCATAGCGTAAAAGAATTCAATTTAATAATAGGCCTACATAATTATTTATATATGTTATATATTATATGTTATAATTAATATATAATTTGTATTAATAATAATATTTTATACATAAATATAATACTTTATATATAATTTAATATATAATTGATATTAATTATTCACATATTACATGATTCTATCATTTCTAGTCATATACCTATGAACTGAGACAAAATAATAATGTTCAAACGAAATTCTCTCACAGTCTCGATGTATAATATGCAACAACCCTTGAGCTGCTGGTGTTACCGTAGCCACCCACCTCTGGTGTGGCTGGTGTTACCGTAGCCACCCACCTCTGGTGTGGCTGGTATCCATCTATAACTTGGGTGTGTTTGGTATTGAGCTGGAACGGGTCAAAGAAATCATGGACCGGGTTAAACTCGGGTCGTTGGGCAGAAATTGGGTTGGGTCGGTCGGTGTTAGGACGCACGAAGCACACTTATTATATCTCTTAGTCCTTATAATGGTTAGTTAGTTAATAGATAGTAGTTAGTACGGCATAAGCCCACTGATGGCAACAGATCAATTTGACACTGTTTTAATAGCTACTAGTATTACTAACTTTGGACTTGGTCAGGCTCTGACCAGGTGATACCCAGACTGGCGGGTCGGGTACCCTACACCCTAATACCCTACAGACAGGACCGGGTCAGGTACCCTGTTGCAGCTCTAGTTTGGTGATGATTATCAATGAATGGTCACTTGTTCCAAGTGTAGATCAGCTGTTATACTGAACCAATAATTGATATTCAGGCTATCAGTAATACTACAGAATAAGCAATGGTTTCCCCGCAATAATTTCTGCTGCAATATGCTGACTAACAAAAATAATTATACTATTATTAATGACAATATATAATTATTGCTACTATTATTATATTACTAATATAATTGATATGCACAGTAAAATTTGAAGTGTTGTCCCTAGCTAAGCGCAGGTAAACCATCTTTTGCAGAGTTTTAACCTACACAACAATAATGCTAAAACCTGAAATAATGCAAAAGAGATATGATGCTACCTGTTTATTTCTGAATTCTTTCTTTTTAAATTTGACACTATTCGCTATGATTTGTGAAGCAGAAGAGCATTTTATCTCCATTACATCTGACCAGATTATGGAAGCAGGTTTGTCGATAGCTATTGCACTTAAAGTGTATTCTGCTGCAAACCTGCTGATACTGTCTGGTGAACCTGAAATGAAAATTTTGAAATAAAATATAGAGGAGTGGGATATTATTATTATTATTAGAGATGTGTAGGTCAGAATAGCAGATATTGGTATCAGTAAATATCATTCCCGATTGTTATATTGAGGTCATATTTGTATACTAACGCTCTATTCAATGGGATATTTCCTCTTTAATCAGTACAGCTTGTCATATCATAAACAAAATGGAATCATACATGCATGATTAGATCATATGAATAGAAGCGAATAAAAAAGAGGATTCTGTTTAGCTGCTACAAAAGATAGTAGTAAATACAGGCTTTTACATGCTGCTTGAAAATTTACTTTCTACGATCATTTATTACATACATATTGACTTTCTAGCTGAACCATATCAGAAGATATGAATATAAAGCACCCAATTTTGACAATTTTCAACCTTGACATTTTCAGAAAGTAGCAAGCTGTCCACACCACTATTATAACCTCAGCCTATATATATAATGACAAATTATAAACTGCTTTTTCTGCCGAAGCTCAAAAAGCAGAAATGACTTAACATTGACATGCAGACAACACATCTCAGTTAGACAACACTTCGAACTTCTCAGTTTCAGTAATTATACAAAACGAAAATGTAATACAAATTTGTTTGCATTTTCTATCTCCTGCAATCTATTTTGAGAGTCACCTTGCCTGCCACATATAATTGGTCAAGCTGAAAATATGGCTGACATAAATTAGCTTTTGTCAGCCAACTGGTCAACGTTTTAAATCTAACTTTGCAGGAGGTTTTCAAATATGAGATCAGATTTTGAACAAGATGAATGGTTTTACAAGATACAAAGTACGAGTTCAGTTGCCCTTTAATAGTGTCAAGCAAACAAAATAATGAAGACCAGAGTGCAAATATATATTTATCCAAGAATTGATTTGAATTTAAAGATTGTAAAATAGATAGGAAGCCAACAATTTGATTACTATTATCAAAAATTTTGCAAAATATTGGGACACAATGGTCTTATCTAAAAGTCCAATACGCAAAAGAAAACCTTTTGTTTGGGTCTTTGTGCTTTAAAAGGATACCCATTAGTTTATAAAAAAACGCATCTAAATATGTGCGAAGCCAATTGCACATCCTCTGACTGTGTTAAAAATAATTTCAATTTGTAATAGTAGTTATGTCTGAGCAGATCAGTAGCCCGGTCAATATCTGGAACAGAAAAAAACCTCGGTTCCTAATCCCTCCTTCAAGGCGCCCCCACCCACCCCCGTTAAACCACCGAACGATGACCCGACCCCTAGTCTACGACTTTTCAAAAAAATGAGGAAGCGCGGGTTCCTAACCTTCGGTACGGGTGGGTCGGGAAGGGTGAATGCGGGCGCGGTGTGGACCGGTGGGCTACGACTTTCGGGACGGGGGTACCACAAAATGGCGGACCAAACCTCACGTGGTCGTATGGAGAGGAGCTTCCTCTGGTCACCCGATGGCTTCCGCCTCATCATCACCACCCCCCATGACGGCCTGGCGCTCCCCTCCCACCCCGGGCGGCCCGCGCGCC
>JAOQGN010281355.1:0-16541 GCA_027564295.1 Himantozoum antarcticum | reverse complement strand
ACTAAGGCCACCATTTTTTTCAGCCTTGGGATCAGTAAATTTAAAACTTTTTTTTGTTGAACAGTATCAGAATTATATTGACTAAACTTGCCTAATACTATGTAAAACAACCTGCACCCCAGACTAGGCAACAGAAGCAGCATCCACTTATGATTATTACAAGTTTGGTCTGACTATAGGCACAATTTTGTCATTTGGGAAAATGATAGCGACTTTGGAATGCATACGAAAAATTACCATACAAGTTTAAAGGATATAAATAGACTAAGACGTTCACACATGTAAAGTGTTATTATATTCGTTATAAAAATTTTATTAATTTTTGAAGAAGTCAAAAGTATAGAATCTTTTCTTAGCGATGGAAGGGACCGGATACATAACTCGCATGCTTATACACTGTCATATGCTATTAATTGGTTTTAATATAACGATCACAGTCTATATACAGTAGTAGGCGCAACAGAAATAATTTACATTCATTGAAAACTAAATTAAAAGGGTAAATATCTTGATTTTACTAATATTGTGAATTAGCGGCACGCAAATATTGTTTTTATATAATAATTACGTTTAAAATGTAAGTTGTCTTCAACAATGTGGCAATGGAAACCATGTGAAAATTTGATATTTTTTTCTAAAATTGATATGGACCCTAGTATTCCTCGTGTGTGTTGTCATAGAACTCCCTACGGCTCGCTTCGCTCGCATTATTATACAACCTCTATTCTAGCCATTCTCTGTATACAATTCGGTAGGTTTGGGAAATTGCCTTCTCTTTCCTTTACTGTTAGTGCTTATTCCCGAGTGAAGTGCAGGTTATTTATACTTGGTAAATAACTTCAATTACTGAATGACTTTACAAGTTTTGTTATGCTTATTATTCTTTCGGTAAGTATCAAGGGTTATCTTCTTCCTTCCTCTGTTATTACCTTTCGGTATTACTAGACTCTTATTCTGCAATCGCTCACACTCCCGAAGGTGTGATAATGATTATCAATAAGGGTGTAGGTTACCGAAGTTATCTTCTCTATATTTATATTCTTTCGTATTTTTTATACCCTTATTCTGTAATTACTGGCACTCTCAATGCGCAATAATGATTATCAATAAGAGTGTAGTATGCCGAATTAACTTGTTGCTCTGTTCAATGCTCTCTAGCTATTCTGACACCATTCTATTAAGGAATAAATCATTGGTAAATTGACAATTGGTTCACTATTTCTCAAAATAGAATAAATGGTGATCACAGAAAATCTAGCATGCATTCAGCATGTATCTAAGTAACAACGCCACTGTGTTCAACTATGGTTACTCTCTTTAGCAGTATCAGCTGATTACCAAGAAGGCACGTTTTCTAATACAGAAGAGAGTCCAACTGTTGATCGCAGTGCTCAAGGGTGATCTCACTCATACTTGTATCAATTCTCTTGTTGCCGAACCACCTGATATTCCCAGAGGGTTCAGTATTAGTAAGGCCCAGAGAATCCAACTGTCCTGAGTGGAATCCTAAGATCGATTGTCTGAAATATAAAAATCAGCTACATTATATCTGGAAAAACATTTAAGTCATTGCCGAATGGTTGCTAAGCACTGAAACTTATATATATATATATACAATTCATTATAGATTTCAAATTATTCAACCGGAAGTGAACAGCGTCCTCCTTACTCGACATGATATAGTCGACATTCAGCAACCACAAATAGATTCAGCTAGACTATTGAAAGTATTAATCATGAATTCGGCAAGACAAATCATGAATTAAAATCATCACAAGAGGATGGGAAAAATATAACAACATCATATGCACACAATACAACAACAATATGGAATGAAACTATTGTCGTAAACTTGCCCTTACCCCTTATTATACACCCCTCACTTTAGCCAAGCTATGGCCTTTGTGTCTACCAGTTACTCCTTTGTCCAGTTTCTAACTACCCTTATTTACATAAAGTGGTGTGTTTTACATTGTTATCCCATATTTCTTAGGGCTCGGTTATAGAGAGTCCCTTTTCACTCCTTTGTGGCTAGGCCTATATAGGCCAAGCCAGGCCTATATATATTGCCTGGCCTACAAGGATCAGTGCTCATGTCTTATAATAAAGTTGCGTCATAAAGATCTACAATCTACTCCTAGTGATTTCTCCACACTATCAATGCTTCTAATGCTCACAGCAATATAGAGAACTAGTAATAAATTATGACCACTAAATGGAATTGAATGATTAAACTAACGCATTTGCATGGAACTGTCACTGTCAGTGTACTGGAGAGCAAATTTTACTACAGTATTAGCTGGTAATTGTATATAGGAGCAATCTTGCAACTTTAATAACTTCTACAATTCAGTCTTATACATTTATATTATTTGCATGTTTTCACCAGCTGCCATGAGTGGCGGAGATTGGATTGGTTCTTGTAAACAGAAATTGATGGAACTGACTGCTACATTTACACAATGCATCCCAGAGTTGAATAAATATCTCAGCACGCTGCCAGATAATCTCAAAACCAACAATGCTGTAATAGCCGGCTTCAACGAGGCAAAGGTAAAGCTTAAATGAGACGGACAGATTTGGATAGCTAGCAAAACTTTCATAAATTATTGGAGATAAATAAATATTTAAAACTGTTTAATATTATTATGTCTTCAGCTACGCTATTTTTTTGGCAAACATATATTTGGAGTCCTACCATTCATTGCCTTATATTGCCATGACATCAATTACTTTACACAAGCTGCAATATCGACTTGCAATCACTGAATTACATGATACCGTATACAAATTACAAGGATATTTAAAACAATTATTTCACAGAAGGAGTGATGGTCAAGTGATTATGATCACTGCACCTCGCTTGTGAGATTATAGATTCGAATCGGCTGTGTTCATCAAAGTAGTTTCCACTAATAATCCTCGGGCAAGATTCCCTATATCCCTAACCCTTATCTTGATCTGTGTTCTGTTCTGATCATCGGGTAGAACAGTGGAGGCCAGGTGGGACTCTCTCGACTAGCTCAGCTATTTATTTACCACCTAAAACTATACAAACCTACAGGTTGGTTGACCATTGTTGCACATTTTGAAATTGTCTTTCCTTTTTGCTGCTCCACTCAAAGATAATTATGCTATTACATAGCCCAAGAATGTGGATGAGAGTTGTCTTCCTCTTCTTTCCTTCTCCAGGAAAACGGCGGAAGAGAAGACACCTCTCGTACACATTCTTGGACTAGCTATGAATATGGAATAGACAGCATTTGGGACCAATTGAATTGTGGTGGGCTTTGCCAGAAAACTTGTACATAATTTGTTACGAAATCCTCCTTACATTAATTAATCCAATATGGTGGATAAAAATAAATATAACTATCTGTGTTGTCTTGTTGATGAATAGTCAAAATGCTATTTGTTGTTTCACAGCTATAATTTGGGAGCGACCTTACTCAATATCGCTGTAGCTGATTTCGCACTATATCAGCTTGTAAAAACTGCAAGTTTTTACAAGTTATACAGTACTGTGCACCACTTGGCATGATCAAGAGCCAATAGTAATGTATGCTAATAGCCGAAGCTGAGTGCGGACTGTGGAGTGTAGACATATATGGAGTTATCATACCTTGACAGCCCTGGGGGTTATCCAATGTCAAGTTGTAATATGAAGGTAGACACTGATCACACTTTGAACCACCAACAAAGTCTTTGCAGTAGCAATCACCAGGCAACTGCAAATTAACAAAAATATACATTTATTTGAATGAGCTATGCACAGAAAAGCTACATGTGTGCAGGAAATATGAATCTACAAATAGGACAGAGGTTGCTATTAAGTGCCTATATAGCTCTCAGTTTAGGGATGGAGCACACCAAGACAAATTTCAGGCTCAGAGCCTTGCACACAGGCCTATGGGAGAGCATGGACGTGTACCACACTCGCTTGCAAACCAAATGAAGAGACATGCATGGAAATCGAACCCGGGTCACCTGTGTGAAGTTTCATGTCGTCAGTCCATGGAGCTATCCCTACGTTCTTACCCTATCTATCATAATTATACATCATACTCTTAGAACTAAGTTAAGCTGAAAAGGCTAACAACTGCAGTATGACATACTGTTTAAGCAGCACTATATATCATACATTATAAAATGATATTGCAACGTACCATTAGTTGATTAAGGTTATTCAGAGTTGAATTTATGTAACTGTTCGCTATGCAGTCACCAAACAGCTCATTGGTGGGATTTACAACCACTCCGTCCAATGAGCAGTCACATGGCACACATGGTAAGGTATCATTCTGTAGGGTGTCTGATGGTCTGTAGTAATAGTCTATACAGCTCTCACAGTTTATACCTACAAAGTGATATAAGGTATACATCACTTCTGATTGAAGGTGATATATATTTCAAGTGTTGCAGATCACTATTGGAGCTTGGAAGTGTGACTATCGGTAATTTGAATAAACATTGAAATACAATGCAAGAATTTGGAGTTGTCGTTTCTCTAAAAACAAGTCCATCTTACAAGCCTTACATAGTTACATACTATTACTACCATAATATGTCGACATACTACATGTTAGGAGTACCTTTAAATCCATCAAATACACCAAAATATTTTCTAGGAGATCTTATCCGCAACTATTTCGGCTTTACATTAATTTTGGTGAGACAAGGTAAAATCGGGAAGGGACATAGGGGACATAGGGAAGGGACATAGGGGACATAGGGAAGGGACATAGGGGACATAGGGAAGGGACATAGGGAACATAGGGAGGGGACATAGGGAAGGGACATAGGAAACATAGGGATGGGACATAGGGAACATAGGGATGGGACATAGGGAACATAGGGATGGGACATAGGGAACATAGGGAAGGGACATAGGGAACATAGGGAACATAGGGAAGGGACATAGGGAACATAGGGATGATTGGATCAACTCCTTGATTGGACTTATAGCAGATCATCGTTTACCTCACACAGCAAAGTTTGGTTAACTACATGTATATTATTGTTTTGTGACTTGAATAAAAATGGCAATGAATTATGAAAAACTAAATGATCAAATCATTCTTAAAGATAAATTGAAATAACTATAAATATTAAACATTCACATCATTCTTAAAGTTTAGTTAATTCACTCATAAAATAGATTAATGAAATACATACATTTATATCATATACTGCTAGTATAGTAAAGTATAGTACCGTGTGTTTTACCTGTTGTAAACTCTGTACAGTTAACACAGACACCTCCACCTACATATTCACTGTATGTATTCACACTCATGCCAAGATTAGATATCGTCTCATTGTAAGTACAGGAGTCTGCATGGCCATAGCATTGGCACTCTATCAACAGGAACGGCAACAATTAATACTGAGGTATCTCTGATATCAGGGATAAGAAAGAGCCTATAAATATTATTGTAACCAGCTTTTTCATTTGCTGTTAGATTTGTAATATATATCGATATAACCACTATGTTTTGTACCATAGAGATAGAGGTACAATTATACACTATACTTTATATGTAATATGAAAGATCTTTGGTTTGTACATTCCATGTGACAAATACATTTATATACATGCATAATGTGTACCTTACCCTTTAAAGCTAAACAATGTACCACTGGAAAATGGATTTGACAAAATTTCCAAACTGCTTCAATCACGCTGTAGGCTACACGTACAACATTATACACAATTGAATAAAATAATTAAAATCATCAACATTCCCAAACTCGTACCCATAAATACAGTTAGACCAATAACGTTCCCTTTTCCCTTGTTCTTTGGGAAAGGCGGAGATCAGGTTAGACATACCTTTACAGCTCACTCCTTCTGCATATGATTCCTGGTTGTATAATGGTTGACAACTTTCACAAAACTCTCCTTGGGAATTACCTCCACATGCACATTCATATCTGTCAGTAGAATTGCTCTTAATACAAGCTGTATCCATATTATTGCATGTACAATCTGCTGAAACTTCCAGTTCGCTAATAGTATAGTGTTGCTAGAATGAGCAGAAATATTTTTAATTATAAATAAGCAGTGAAAAACTTCTCTAGAATCTAAATTTAAATGATTGATAATGATTAATGAACTTACACTTCAATAAATTTCTAAATTACCATCTAATACCAGATACTGCTTACCTTAGAACTGGACATAATCACCACTGCTAGATGATGTGGTAATAGAGTGGTTCACATACATAGAATCCAATTATTCAGCTAAAGATCAAATGTCTTTGCTATTGAGTTGCTGAACCCTTTAAACTACACATTGATTGCCATTGATTATTTCATTATATGTGAAATAATGCTAAAGCCAGTTCAGTTTGATACAAGATTCCAATCCTTTACCAATATCAGTGCGTCAGGCCATAATAGTTTATGTATATACTTATAGAGTCCATTGCCGGTAATAAAGAGTACTCACAAATTTATCCCCACTTATACCGAGAGTCAAATGCATTTGATAGAATTGGAACTTCAAATATCTTGTTCTCTTCCAGAGGGGTTGAGTGAAATGTGAAAAATCAAACAGAATCTGAAAATAAACAATGTAATACGAAAGTGAAGGCTCCACCTTACAAACTCTTATTTTCCTAACCTTAAAGGGCCTCTTAACATCGACACGTTGGAGAGTTGTCTATGCTATAGACACCGACATCTATAGCATATTATGGAGCGTATAATATTAGTCCTAGATATTTTGGGATTGGGCAGTATAAGAACAAGAACATGATCATAGTAATATAATCCGGTAAGCACAATAGATTGATTACATATGTGAAGCAGCGAAGTGTTATATTATATTGTGTATATTACAAGTGCCATATTATAGTTATATATATAAATATATAATATAAATATAATTATATATACTGCATATATAAACTATGCTAATTGGATTTCTAGGATGTGGAACTTTTGACACTTTTATCAACACATAATTATTCCCTGTAGGCTCTGATTAGGGCGTTGTAGATCTCCATACTTATACACGCATGTGTTCAGGCCAAACTCTTACTGTTAATTCATGCAAAATCATGAGAGCTTCTCACTAGCATGGCTTATAAGCAGGCAATTACCTGCTCCTCCCTGTTAGCCATGAGCTGTCCATAACTAGAGCAGACGTAACCATTGTCATCTTCAGGCTGCGAGGATAGCTTAACTCCAAAATATTTAAAGCATTCAGTCTCAATGGTTACTTTGTACGCAAATGTTGACCATGTCAATCCATCTAGTGATTTCGACACAGATATATGATTAGGCCTCTTGGAATCGGACATCACAACAACTATCTGTTGAACATCAAACTCCTGGTGTGTAAAATAGAAAAAAATCTATAAGTCATAAACAGTGAGTGCAGTTTGTTTGGATCATCCATCATTTGTTTTGTATCATATAAATAAAGATTTATAATATAAACATTATATTGGTACTGGAGGCGATACCAATAGTGATGCAAATTACACAACTGCTAGTGATACTGATAGAACGACTGGTACCGATAATGGTGGTGATTCTGCAATCTACTGAAAGTAATACTGATAATGCCACGGGTACTGATATCACTACCTGATAGTGATATAGGTGGTGATACCAGTTATATAATGGTCCTGATAACGCTACTGAAGTCTTCACACTGAGAGAACCTTGAACCTAGTCATATATTATGTATCTAAATGATATTTTGAAGTGGATTTGTGTGGCAGGGCATAATGATACCTGATAGAAATCTATTTCAATAATGGTGTCAAGATCATCTTCACCGAGGTCTGCGGCAGCATACAGTCGATTTCTTGAGGAACTTTGCCAAAAGGTTTCCATCAATCCATCAACCATATAAGTTGCTGGAAACATGCCAAGTGAGCAAATCTTTGGAGTTCTATCAGCAGATGACCATAGCGCCTCTGTATGATTGTAGTACACCTGATGATAAACATGGTAAGCTAAGACTCACAACCTGAAACAGTTCTAGAGTATAGATCAGAATTTGATATGCCCTGATGTATGGCTAGATGTGATGTGGTTATTTAGCTTATTTTTATTTTCATAAAATATCAGTGTATATATAGCATTCATAATATATGCATTTTATAAGGAAAGTCTGCAGCACCACCAGTGTATCCAACAATATAAATGGTCCCAAGAAGTGTGTATAATGTAGCTTTGCTCAAACTCAGCCATAGATTCAGTTGCTTGTTGTAAACACCTACAAGTGATCTTCACAGTAATCCCAATGCAGACTGCAGCAGATGGCGAACACCATAACAAATGAACACTGGATACTGGAAACTGGATAATGGATACAAGGATAATAGGCCTACGCCAATGCATTTATATCTGATGGCACAATCATGCTCTCTACATATCTTCTAATCAATATAGAACTGCAGCTTGGAAGTTCTACATTGGTTAGCCCACTTAGAACAGCATTCCTGCATTCTTACAGTCTCATCTTTCAGTTGATGAGAAAAATAATCATCACCAAGAATACGAATTGGTGGAACACAAAAATCGGTATGGCTGCGTGTTAAAGAAATTTGTAATTCAGCAAACTTGTAACCAACACTTGTTACTTCTTACCTCATCTCCAAATTGTCCACAAGAATACTTTACTGAAATATCTCTATGCATAGCAACATTGATCAGGTCCACTTGCAAACACGTCACTGCCAAAATGATGAAGACTTGCAGTAAAATTGTGTGTTTAATCATTCTGTCATCAATGTGTCAAGGAGACATCTGGGATGAGGTTACAAATTGATTAGATTATACACACAAAACAGATTTAGGTAGACATTTAAAACGATGCTGAGTAGCCCAGCCTGCGACCCAAATCCCAAAAACCTCAACCCCAAACAGAGATCTCAGGCTACTGGATGCCATATGAAATCCGAACTCACATCTATATTGTTGAAATATACAAGTCAAGGCCAGTCAAGTATACAAGTCAAGTGAGCAGAATGGCTATGGCTTAGTGTTAAAATACTTGGAGATCAGAAGTTTGAATTTGAGTGCTCTGCACGGGTTGGGCCAACTCACAGGCCGGCGTTTTGTAAGCGTTAGCGATGCCAATATTGGAAATAGTTCCAAATCTCAAACGCTTGCAAAACACTTTGCGACTGACCCATGGATCAACCTTTATGTTTACGTTTACCTAATTAGTATGTATTATTAGCTACACATAAGACACGCTTCTGAATGACTCTGTGACAGTACAAAATTTGAATGACATTTTAAAAAACAAAAACACAGCAAAACGTGTTTTGCTCTGTTTTTGCACAGCAAAAACAGGCCAATCATTATTAGAATACTTTCATTAAAAAGAGTAATAACAATATGATTAAAGGGATAATTGTAAATTGAAATTCAAATATGCTGGTTCAATACATACAATACAGTACAAGAAGTTGGAGTGCACTCCAATTCCCATTTCCTTGCTCAATATGACTACAAATATGAGTTATGAGTACTTACAATTAAATTAAAATAAATTGGTAATTCCTATATTATAAAATAAGCAGAACGTATGGAAACAGACAGTCTGAGATTAGAGTTGAACCAAAACATTTTATTGCACAGAATGATGAAGTGACAAAAAAAAATTTAATAATTATTATATATTATTAGAGGCTCAGATGGCTAGCCCTGTGCCCTGAGTGTGCTACTGCCTGATAAGGAATGCTCAACCAGTATGTCCGTTGATGTGTTTGTAAAGAAATAGGGCTAATATTTTGTTTCCTGTTTATCCCATCAGCTTGTCACACGATTAACGACACAAATTATGTTCACCAACTCATAGAAAGCTTATTATTTGGTTAATATAGTCTGATAAATGCATATATTCTTTTATATGGTCAGAGAGATGGCATGTGTTGCGCGATTTAAGGAAAATCTTACAGTAATATATTTGACTGGGTGATAGCGGGTTGTTTTTTAGGTCGCTATAGCTACACATCTGCTTGACTGTACACAAACTGAAATGATGCTTTAGCATGCTGTGCAAAGCTCATTAATTATGCATTCATCCATGCAGAACAATCACAGTTGTCAATGTATTGAATTTGAATATAATTCAATACATTGGAAATAACAGCTTCAGTATTTCCGATTGAGCAATGCGGGCAGCGGGTATGCATTAAATTGTATTGCCTTTCTTCTCATCAAAAATGCAAATAGAGTGCGAATAAGGAGTAATACATGTATAATTATAATATATATTTCAATTCATTGAAAATTTCAATTTCTATTCGAAATAGCGACATATAGACAACAACGCTATATTAATCGATCATACTTTTATTCATCTCTTCTCTTCTGGTGTTTTGTGCGCGTAACTTTATTTGGTCTGGTTGCCATTATAATCTTGAACAAAAAGTATAATTATTTGCGTACATGGGAATGCATTAATTTGAATGATACAAAAATAATTCATGCAAAAAACGGAAAACACTTGCTACTTTAAGAGGTAAGTGCTCAATTGTTAGATAATAAATGTACTTCAATCCATGGCGATGGCAATGGTATATTGGATAATAATTTTCCAAATAATTTATATAATATATACATCAGGCATAGCATAGAGTGAAACGGTAAGTGTCATAATAATAATGATGTAATGATGCTAGACCACAGATATTTACAATCCATGAGCATAGATCCAAATTCAGCACTGCAATAATAAGAATAAGCTACTTTTTATACTACAGTATCGTAAAACTAATTTCTGTCTTTCTTATTCTTGTAGCTTAATATGGTATGATATATATGATATTTCAATAAAAAGATATAATTACAACTTTTAACTTGCAATGCACGATATTGATATGCAATCACCATTCAACAAAGATAATAATATCGTATGTTGTAATACAACATACGATATAGTTGTAATGATTATATCAGTTGGATCTTCTTCTTTTTTTGAACACTAATATGCGTTTTGCGTTATAGTATTAATATTATATGCTTGGTTTGTGTTTAACAAGAGTTCTTATATTATGATGTTAAAATATAGAAAACCATTGCTCATAGTCGTAGTAGGCGTTTTGCTGTAATTTATTATTCTGAGACCTGTACAGTTATCTGAACGTAACTGCTTCTTTTTTTTTATAGTATACTTATCATGACTGGCTAATGTTTAGCAAGTGACGATCTTTTAATAATCATTGTTATCTTGTATTTCATTGCAGCTTACTGCGTTAGACACTTGATGTTGCAAAATAAATTGTCTCAATTATACATAATCAACAAAATAAGTAATCCAAAATTGAGACAAAAATTGAGGTCAATGATAAAACATAACTGAATGCAATTTGTACAAAAGCAAGTAGATTGCTGAAATGTCGTCATTCATGTTTGCAAATTTATTGATTAATTTATTAATTGTTATTTCTGAGTTTTTGTCTATGATTGGGTTAAAATACTATTTACCTAGTTTTCCACTTTCCTACACAACACAACACTCACAACATAACACAACACTCACAACACTCACAACACAATGCTCACAACACTCACAACGCTCACAACACAACGCTCACAACACTCACAACACCCACAACACAACACTCACAACACAACACTCACAACACAACACTCACAACACAACGCAACACTCACAACTTCTAAGATTAGAACTTGGCTAGCATTCATTGAAAATATACTGATTGTTACTTGAATCATATCCTTTGCAACGATCAGCATGAAATTTTAAAGAAATGTGTATATCTTGGTGCATAGTACACACTATGATGCCGGACACATGATAATAACTGTATTATCATAAATATTGCTAAATATTGCTATTGCTTAGAATGGTCAGTGTGCAATGTGCACAGGTTGATACAATGCAAACCTCTTGATGGTTTCACATAACATGCCAGAGAAATATGTATGTTTGTACCGATATTATAGGTGTCTTACACACCTCTAATCAAACTAAACTTTTCAAATTCAGAAATACTTGCTTTGTCACATGAATACCGGTTTCATGTTATTTTAAGCATGAAAACTGTGAATGGCTTCCCGAATTGAAATACTAACTAGTATTTTCTTAGCCCTCTGTTCTGTTCACAGGTCTCTCTGCAATGGTGGGTGCACTTCCTACCATCTCTCACACAACTCTGCTGACTCTGTGGAAAACACTGTGGTGGGCATATTATTTGCTACTGTGGCACGAGTGACAGCAGACACCAAGTCCTTGGTCCTCTATTCTATTAGACACATGCACTCTGACATTCGTGTATATAATTCAAGTCTGCTGAGACTAGGAGTATTGTCTCATTTGTGACCAAAGTTTGATGCTGCGCACTATCAAACTTTAGTTTGTTGGACCATAGAAAGAAAAAATATAAAAGTATGTATTTAGCATAAATACGTATGAAAATACTTTAGGAAATCTCTAGCAACTGGGTAGACTAAGACTTCTTAATATTTAAGTTGATTGCATTTTTCACCTCTCTTCAGTTCCTTGGAAGTCAAGCCATTTAGACTCATTTGCACGAGAGACACTGTTTTATCCTAATGATTGATACTTTTCCCAGATATCTAGGAGTTTACTGGGATATACAGATCTTGTAACGGAAGAATAGGAAAGCTATGGAAATGTCAGCTGATCCATCCATTACTGTACAAGCATTAACCTCAAATGAAAATCCTTCCAAATCAGACAGTGTATGTATAAGCTAAAATTTGAAAATATTGCAATGACAAAAATGATAAGATTGTTGGCCACAGGTATTGGGATTGGCAACCTAGCTGCTGGATTGGTCGGCTTAGCTGCTGGATTGGCAACCTAGCTGCTGGATTGGTCGGCTTAGCCGAATTGCCAATGAGAACAGAAACATCTTTACATTCAAACCGGTTTTGTAATCTTGTAGATTATTAATTTAGTGAATATTGTCATATCAATTCCGAATGAAAATATGTTGTCATTACCAAAGCTTTAACCTTTATTTGCTGGGTCTGTTCGGATCAGAGGTTAAAACACCAGAGGCCCGTGTATTGCAACAATACCGCAACTCAAGCGCATAGAAGACCCACCTCTGTCCTAATGGAAAAATGGATATGTGAAAAGCTGTTACTGGCTCGGTCAGCTCCTGACATGTTGTGCAATACACCCCTCCGGGCTTAAGTCGGCCGCGTTCAAAGTCGGAGTATACTGAGGCCTAGGTTACCTCAGCCACTCAAAAAGCATAGCTAAGGAGCATCTGATGCGGTCATCGTCTGACTTGACCTGCAGCAACATTATTATTATTATTATCAAAGCTTTACAACCCGCAATATGAAATGTATTAAAATTTGATACACTGTAACAGGTGCCTACCAAGACTACCAAGGGAATATTAAAAAAGAAGAGCAAGAGTTCGAAGAGCAAGAGCAAGAGCCGCAGCGGGAGTCCTTCTAAAGCCAAGTCAGCAGGAAATAGACCCAGCAAAAAATTAAATAGCAGCAAAAGTAATAAATCATGTCGGAAAGGAAGAGCTCCAATTGGATTGGAAGGAGCAGTAAGTTGCATAAATAAAATACATTACAGACATTCACTGTAACTCACATTAAAGAGCTGGCACAAATCCATTTTGGATCGGTCACCTTGACCTTAAGGTTATATTTGCAGTTTGGAATGCGAAGCTGGTAATGAGTAACTTCGGCATGACCAAGAAGGAATTTTACCGAAGAACTTATGGTGCCGATCCTGTATCTAGAATGTGCTGAGACATTTTCGATTTTAGTACACTAGTTTTTTAGCATAGCTTTGCTCTATATTGCTATATTATATTTGCATTATTTCCCTCTCTATTGGGGTATAGTAGGGATTTTTGGTTTAGCTTCACTTTGTCAAGACAAGACAACCTCTCCATGTAGGACTTTGCTATTGAGCTCAGACTAGACTCCTGACTGAAGGTGCTAAGCTGAATCTGCCTCTAGGGAATTGAAATACTTTCCATTCTTCTTGTTCATGTCTGGTATAGGGCGTAGTAGTAGATACTCCTTATGAAAATCCTTGGCACCGTGTCATCAAGCATTAAACCCGGGTTTCCTGTTTATCTTGGCAGCTTCTACCAGACCCAATTCATATTGCATACATATATGGAACTTGGTAAACATTTTTACATCAAAGACATTTCGATCAATACGCGTAGTTATCTTCGAACTTAGCATAACAACATAGAAAGACTGGCTATATAGCAACATAGCAATCAAAAGACAAATTTTGCTAAGAACGAATATACATGTATAAAAGAAAATACTGCATTATTGATAGCTGTACAACAGCTCGCTTAGATAATAGAACTCGGCTAATTACTTTTTTGCAGGTTGATATACTAAGTGAAGTTGCAATGAATAATTTAAGCTACATTGCTCATGAAGCTCAGGGCGCTCTAGTCATGCGAGGCTTTCCATGGGCAGGAATTCCAAAGACAAAGAAAGAAAGAAGTGGCAAAGCCAAAAATAAATAATTTTCTGTTCAGCACAGAGAGTACAGCAAATACATTTTATATACTAATATTTTTATTATTTAGACATTCCCCGCAATCAATAATTTGCAGCAAACTATTTTTTGACCATATTACTGTTATAATGCAAGCATGCAAAATCATTGTATTATCATGGCGCAAGAACATTTTATTTACTTTTACTAATTACTATTTGACATGTTTGCTCATGTAATTAACTTGATAACTTGAGATTAGATCAAGTTGTTTTGTTCACTCAATTTTTTTTGAAATAGCCGATTTAAAAAGCAAGGAAAAGACAAAGCCAGTTCATAAATCTTGTCAATAGCAATATTACCCCCACCAACAAGGATGAAATAATATTCAAATGAGTAGGTAAACAGCAGAGTAAACCAATCTGGGCAGTTATTATGTACACTAGATTACCTGCTTTATGTCAAGAGTTGTTCCCATTCAGTCAGTGTGTATTGCAAGTCATTAATTGTATAGCAGTACAATATTATTTGTCAATGACCCAACATAACCCATTTGATATCATAAACTTTATTATAAAATAATGGTTGGTTAGAATATAAAAGAACAATCATGCTGCACAACTAAAGAATGTAGTAAATATAGTATAATACAGTCATGTAGATACTTGATGAGTAGAAGTGAATGCCCAGGAGATTTCTCTATTAAAAATTTCTTACTAAAACATATCATGGAATAGTAGAGCATTATCATAATAATATTAAGCGAGTATAAAAAATGATCATTACAATAATTAGTAGTAATAGCTCCACTAATCATTTTATGCATAATATCAGTAAAATGAATACAGTACGTAGGTTAAGATGTCTAGGGTAAATAGTGGTCGAAAACACAAGATAATATTCGAAACACAGTATAATATTCGAAACAGAGTATACATGTAATATTCGAAAACATGGTCGAGTATGAAACAGCCGTTAGTGTGAAAACAACAACTCTGTTAGGACATAAATAATGACAACAAATACTAAACTCAACTAAATACCTATATCTACAATGACTCTCGAAATAGTGCTAAAGATGGTGGCTGAATAGTCTCGTCTACGATAAGAGATTTGCTACAGTGATGTGAGATACACTTGGCATTAGAGTATAATAACATTCTATAGAAGTGGACAGTTGGGACATATACGATAAGAGTTATATTTACAAGTCAGTATCAAACCAGTTACCCAGACCACTGCTCTGCTCCTGCTGTTCAAATGTGAAGTCTGTGTGTGTGCTAAGGTCGGGGAGACCGTTGTCCAGTGCAGACATATCATTCTGCATGTAAGCTACAGAAAAACAACAACTGTGAAACAAAAGTTGATGTAAGATATGATAGTTCAGTGACCAATTAATGTAAAGGAGAGTGACCTGAGATGAAGTCTGAGTTGGTCTGCTGTATTGCATGCAATTATTAGACAGTATCATCGTAAGCAGTTACTGGCCCACCTGGTAAAGAAGTGCCAAGAGTTGCATGAATTACGTTTAATGCGAGGAGTTGTTCTTTCTTTCTGCACTCTTGGCCTTGTAATTATTGATAGCACCACTCACACCACCATGTGTAGAGTGTGTATGTACATGCATATACAGCTACCACGATCTGCAGCTGCAGTAATGATATATACCTGGTCGTGGTTGAGGTGTTCCGTGATGGTTGTACATTGCATATGGATCATTCTGTGTAACTCCAGCTCCAGTTCCAGGCTCGTTCCAGTTTAATGGGTCTCCACGAAAGAGACTGGACGAGAGCTCTACACTAAGTCTTTTCTTGTAGTCCTAAGATGTGCAACATACAATGTAGTCTTGCCAATAAACAGACTGATAGAGATCTGCACACATTTATATAACAATCCACATACTACATGTAATACATGCAAATGCAATTCAAAGAAAAATTGAAAACTTACTAAGACAAATAACATTGTATTATGCATGACTGAGTATCATGTAATACATCAACCAGACACAGACACACACACACAAATTAATGGATTGCTCAAAATCTCATGACAAAAATACGTTATTCAGTAAGCCATC
>JAOQGN010281246.1:0-16552 GCA_027564295.1 Himantozoum antarcticum | reverse complement strand
TTTTCACTCAATTTACTCATTTTGGCACGCGTCCTATTGGCTTAGAGCTTCTTAGGAGCGTTCTGATTGGTCGAAAAAATTCCCAGGGGGGTAACGATCTGCTCACACTATACTACTAAGCCGGATATGAAGATGATTGCCTATTAGACGGCGTGGACCCAGATTCGATAGCAGTAGATAGTAGAGAGGTGAAGGAGGTGGAGGTCGGGCATGAAGGTGATGCCTATTAGGAGGCGCGGATCCGGATTGGATGGCAGTAGATGGAGGTGCGGGTGATGGCGATGGCCAAGGGGTGCCTGTCCGGATCCAGAGGTAGAGAGGAGGCAACTATACTGATGAATGCGATGACGGCGGAGTATGGTGCGCAGTGGGTAAGAATTGTAAAGGTAAGAAGAAGGTAGAACAAGTGACGGTTTAGGGGATTAGTTTTATATGGTATATTAGAGATAAATAATGATACTACCGAGGTTTTAAAAGAAATCTATAGCCATTGGTGGTAAGCAAATCAACATTAATATAGCTCTTAATAACTCTTGGCTTGTTTAGCAGATTAATAGTTCATTGGGATTGGGTAACTGTTTCGTAGCAATTCCACCGCCAGGAAAAAAGGGGGCATTTTGCGTTATCGTATTGTAAGTATTTCCATGTACTAGGGCTTATGGTTCGACGAGTTAGTACGAAGGGCAATGGGTTACGCTGAAGAATGACGAACCCAGAAGTTATTGAAATGGAGATGTAGGATTGCTCCTATTCTCTTCGGTGGCTTGAGGTGAGTAGTCGCAACATAAGAGTCACAATGACCTACATCTTTGCAAAAAAAAGAAGAAAAAAAAAGAGATCGTGACAGCAAAAAGGACATCGTGGCAACAAAAAGGCTATCGTGACAACAAAAATAAATATAAAAAAGAATTCCCCATTGCACAAATGATAGTTTGAGAGTGGATGAAAATTTGTTTTACGAGTAAGAGACTAACTATCGTCCTACCGCTAGCATGAAACCGTCGTAACAATTTGGTAAGTGAGAGAAAACAATGTCCTTCGTCCGTTTCCATCGTCACGACCTGCGCAAGGCCGTCGTGGCAGTTTGAGAGGGAGCGATATTAAAAATCGCTTACGAGTAACTATCGTCCAACCACTAGCACGAGACCGTCGTGCCAAGTTGGTTACGGAAAAACAATGTTTTCGAGTGTTTCCATTGTCACGACCCGCGCAAGGCCGTTGTGACAGTTTGAAGTTGAGTGAAATTTTTGTTTACGAGCAACTATCATCCCACTGCTAGCAAGAGACCGCCGTGACAAGTCTTTTTAAGCGAGAAAAGACATTTTTTTCCGAGTCTTTGCATTGTCACATCCTGTACAAGAACGTCGTGACAGTTTGAGAGTGAGTGAAGATCCTTTTTACGAGTGCTTACCGTCTCACCGCAAGCACAAGAACGTCGTGACAATTTTGTTAGGTGACAAAAAAAGTTTTTCTGAGCCTTTGCATCGCCATAATGTGTACAAATCAATGCGAGAAAAAAACATTTTTACGAGTCTTTGCATCGTCATTACCTGTACAATACCATCGTAACAGTTTGAGAGTGAGCTAAAACACTTTTTATGATTGCTGACAATCCCGCCGCTAGCACGAGACTGCTGTGACAATTTTGTGAAGCGAGAAACAAGTTTTTTGAGTCTTTGCATTGTCATGACCTGCACATGGCCATCGTGACAGCTTGAGAGTGAGTGAAAACTCTTTTTATGAGTGCATACCATCCCACCGCTAGCACGAGACTGTAATGACGATTTTGTTAGGCAAGGAGACAAACATTTTCTGAGCCTTTTGTATCATTACGACCTGTACAAGACCGCCGTGACAATTCTTTTGCCGAGAAAAAGCACAATTACATATACGCCGCTTTCTCTGGCAGAATGCTCAGTGCCATTGAAGAAAGATCTTTGTTTTTCAGTACAGTAATTCTAATGTATTGTATTCAATATTGAATCAAGCTGATAATAAATGTATATTAAAATTAAATTCATAAATATAAAAGTTAGTATTGATATTGTTGTGATCGCAAATTAATGTCCACTTTTATTTCTATTTTTCACATTAGTTTTAGCATCGCAAGCTCTAAATATATCTAGAATAGCAGTAGTGATACTTCAAATTATATATCTAGAATAGCAGTAGTGATACTTCAAATTATATACCCTACTGGAAGAAATTATTGGTTGGAATTAATTTTAGATAATTTCGCTAATGGAAAATTCGCCAAAAATTAATTCCGCTTATATTAAATTCCTTCAACAATTTCAGAAATTTATCAGTAATATTTGAAGGGCGTATAAATAGAAAACAATACTTTATGTGATTTTAAATTTCGCTAGTTCAAAATTTGTTAAAAATGAAGGCCGCTAATTCAGTTTTGTGCTGGGAATTTGCCAAAGTTAAGTCCACTAATAATTTCTTCCAGTAGGGTATATATTTTCATGCAAATCTGCCATAATAAATAGTCAGGTTGCATCTGATTAGTTGATTTAATGAGTTGAATTGCATTTGAGGGATAAATGAGGAGTCCACATTCGAAGCGATTAAAGTTATTCCCATTCAGTGCACTTGCTACTTTCTCTCCGTATCACCACTTAATTTATTTGAAACAGCACTGAACTACTGCTCTACTCTCTAGTAATATTTTTTCACTGACTACCCTGACACCGTATCTTCACTTGACAGCTAGAAGCACAGGATGAAGTAGCATCCATAGAGCACCCTGGCACTGCTAAGGGTGAGGCTGTAAAACGACGTACTAGCATTACAAGGCAAAGTGCGTTCAGGAGGCGCAGTACCAAAGGTTAGTGTACTGTACATATCAGTACAATATGTATAATGATGATCATTGGATGGCATTCACTGCAGAACCATTACATTCCCTGTGCTGTCTGTATTTGATGTCCTGTATAAATTGTATGTACCCAAACTCTAGCTATCCATACTAACTTGCTAGACTAATTGCTCAAGCTACGATACTCAACTCTGTCATACCGTTGCGATGCCATTGCAATGCTGCCGTAACATATTATGGTTTGGTCGACTCTAACTAACTTGAAACTAAAGCTTTGACTAAATCCTAACTATATTTAAGCCCAGAAGCTAATTGCTTTGGTATACTCTTTACTGGTATTGGAAAACAAACAAAAATTAAATGACAATATATTTCTTTATATTGCTCATCAATTGCCTATTCTATAGATACCATATAAACCTGATTTACGAACCCAAATTTAAGTACATTATTATTGAAAGGTCGAGTCGTGGTCCCACCGTTGCTTAGGTGACTTTTAACATTCTTTTTATTGGAGAATATGCAGAAATAAAATTCAATAATTATCCATCAAATAAATTAAACTCCAAAGTTGATATTGAAGTAGCATAGGAATGGCACCTGAATTGATAAGATAAGCCAGTGTTATATGACTTACTTGAGTGTGGACTGTCCGTACTTGTGGGAACATACAACTTGAGCTGTCCGTACTTGTGGGAACATACAACTTGAGCTGTCCAACTTGAGTGTGGACTGTCCGTACTTGTGGGAACATACAACTTGAGCTGTCCGTAGTTGTGGGAACATACAACTTGAGCTGTCCAACTTGTGTGTAACTCTTCCTTCAACTAATTATATTGTTAGTTGTTTAGTTCTAGTATAACTATATTTTGTGTTGACTATGGTCAGATTTAGTTAATAGTAAGCTGTTTCGGTTTAGAGGTAAGGCAACTTATTCTCTCTCTGCATGTCAATGTTTCTTGCCCAGCCCACCGTTTTCAACATGTATGCACGCCACCAATTTTACACGTACGCTATTCTTCTTTGGCAATGTACTGTTAGCAAGTTTCCTGACAATTATTGCTACAGAAGGATAGGTCTGACTGTATCCTTTTCCATTTTAATGTTCCACAGCATGCTGCTGTATGCAACTACATGGTGAACTTTCCTTGCATCTTCTAGCTTCAATACCAAAATTTTATATGTATCATGTTTGAATCGGATATCCTTTGCCGGTATTTGTGGTTATGGTTCAGTACTGCTAGGACACCAGTGCACGCTCACGCTCACTCACCAGTCTATTATATACCTTGATCTTCTGCTTCTACAATCCGCAACGCATTGTGGTACTCCATTGCAATGCTGTTTTGACCTCTGTAATCAAATTTTGGGAGTCAAAGTTAAACAAAGTTAAATGAAAGTTGTGAGATTTGATGTGCTTCCATTCACTATTGCAATTGTGAAATTATACATAATTGACTAGCTAATGGTGAAGTTGTTCACATTCGCACACGTGCCTTACATTTCACATTGCCGAAAAGGCTAATACACCTTTGCTATGAAATGCTTAGCTCACTAGCAGTAGAAATATTTTGTAGACGAGGATAAGATTATTCCAGTAGTTCAGAGGAACTCCCCGCCCAGTCCATCAATCAGCAGTACAGATAGTTATAATACCAGGCCTGCATCAGCTCCAGACATTGAAATGGTGTATTCACTACACTCTCCCTCTCATTCAGTATATAATGATGCAGACAAACAATCTATACATGCTCCCCCTCATACAACTTCTGATAATATAGGCAAACAATCACAACACACTCCCCCACACATAATGTCTGATGCTCACAAACAGTCGCCACACGTTCCCTCTCAACTTGAATCTAGCGATGCCGACATACACCCGACGGCTAATCATAATGAGAGTATTACAGGCTCGGCTGAATTAGGCAAGACTGCTAGTGCCACTACTACAGGACACAACCGCACAACCAGTGACAACTCAAGTTTGATAAATAGGACGGTAAACAATACTCGACCAAACTCTCTCAATACTAGGTATAAGCCACCTGAACTTCGTTCAGAAATACTGTTCTATAAACCAGACAATAAACTCTCAGACACGCGGTATAGTTTACCTTCAAAAGTGGGTTCTGTGGACTTCGAGAGCCCAATTCATCCATGTTTGGAAGTTCCAGAGATTAAGGTTGAGCGTAAAGTTACTATGCCACCGACTGTACCAAATAACTTGCCATTAGATCCGTCACTGACCACACAAAGTCGTCAAGATTCCACTAAGTCACCAGGGAGTAAATCACCGGTTAGGAGGACATCAAGCAACAATCCTGATATCCTCAGAAAAGGTAGCTCTAAATCAGACAGGGCATCAGATCTCCTCTCTCCGTGAGTATGATTAGACAATGTTCCAGTAACTACATGTAGAACTCTGTAAATGACTGTGCAATCACTAATGTTTCTGCCCATCACATTTCGCCAAATGCATCAAATATTGAGGTCTTCTAGCAATACTGACAACTGAAATTTACCTCATTTATCCCGGGAAAGTGACAATAATTTCAGATTATAAAGAAATATACCAATATGTCTACTTAATATAGCTAAGATTAAATTTAATGGTGTACCAAAACATTAGTATTTTTCTGCTGGTTTAGGGCCCTAATATCACTGCAATTGTACCTGCAACAGCATCCCAAATAGTAACCCATTTTCCCACATATTGTTGTATTTCATTACATTCATTATGATGAAGCGTATAATAGCGGTATTTCATGTTATATAATAGCGGTATTTCATGTTATATAATGTAGTGATGATGCTTTTGGACCGGGTGGTCCCATCAGTAGACAGGAATCCGGAGCTTCATCGGTGGAACTGGAAGACGACAGCGCTATAAAGTTCATGCGGGTGAGAGATTGCTTTCTACTCCTCAATAACAATATTCACTATTACATGTAGGGTTAAGTAAGAGCTGCGGTAGCCGGCGTTATTTGAAGCGAATGGCTAGGTGGGTTGATGAATATTTCACAATCCGTATCCAACAATTTATGACACAAATTCATGCCAGCCCCAATTCTTTGATTATTCGCTGTGGTAAAACTTTGCCATCAGCTTATTGCCATGTTGTGAAACTTTCGGCTGCCTAGCACGTTTATTGGGGCGTCTTGTTTGGTGTGATATCGATGCACCCTGTCCACCAGAATGTATATCACTGGTGGAATTGCTTGTACACTGTACAAATTATTATAATTGATGTTTGAAGTTACACCATTTTATCTTTCAAAATTAGTTGCAAAGTAGACCAAAACTTCTTTTCCCTAATAGTCGACTCCAATCTACTGTGATTGTGAAATGAGTGGAGTTGTCATGTTGTAGTGCAGACAACTTTAAACAAATATCCAGTTACATTATTGTAGTGGCTTGCTATAAAGTTACATGTACCATAACAATAATCTATTGAGCGGTACGTTGCCCACCCGGCTTACCTCATACACAAGTCAGTGCTGCTAGTATGATCCTCACCAATGGTGAATTCGTGAAATTTTAATTTCGATTTTACTCTGCTTTGATTGCTAAAGCTGGGTGAAACCCATTGTATTGGTACAACACATCAATCCCAAGAGGGGCTCACTACTGATTGAGAATGTTTGCTATAACCTGTAATTATATTGGTGACGGTCTTATTTGCGATTGCTAATTGGTGTATTTTAATATTGTTTTACTCTCTTTCTCTCTCTTCTATCCCATACATTGTCTGCGATGTACATTAATGATCTATCACCCCAGGCTGATACCACAGGTGAAAAGGATCCCCACCCATGTGCGCACAGTCTACCTGCTGGTGGATTTAGAAGGCAACGTGGCTTCACCAAGTCACTGTTCAAATCTTTTGTAAGAAAAAGTTTTCTGTTGAAGTTGGTTCAGTGATTTCCTATAATTATTATTCAATTACACATTACACCAAAGAGATTTTGTTAATGACAATGCTGTCCATGTTTGGTTTCCCATCATTATTTTGGTTTGGCACGTGCTCTGTCTCCATCTCAATCCATCAACCCTGTACTTGTCATTGAATGCCTAACAGGTAGAAACATGCTGATATAATTGGCAACTTTCAGTCAAAACTCATCAGTAAACACAATGTTTGGATTTATTTGACCAAACATTCTATATGCGGTTTATATTTAATATGATTTCGGTTTATTTTGCAAAATCAATTGAATCAGTTGTCTCCATAAGCTGAAGTTCTGTTTGTAAAATCATTGTCCAATGCGCACTTGTGTAGCTAACCATCGTATAATGTAAACTCGTTCAGTGATATTAAGTTTACTGATGTATCTGAAAATGTTTATACGGGCAAGTAGCTTTATGATAAAAGTTAATATGAGAAGCATCTTGTAGTTTAAAATTAGTTATTATTTACAACAGTTTCGACTAAGAATCCCTTGGTCATCATCAGGGTATAAAATATATGATAAAGACTGAAAATAATTTCATAATTTTTAGTTTATATTTTATACCCTGACCATGACCAAGGGATTCTTGGTCGAAACTGTTGGTTTTAGATAATAACTAATTTTAAGCTACCAGATCCTTCTCGTATTCACTTTTATCATAAAGTTCACCGAAGTATTATATGGTTATTGGTTAGTGTGAAAATTTCTGAATGCTTTCAACAAGATGAAGATTATTGCAAGATGAGAGCTATGACTATTACAAATAGCCGTAGCTCTCAGATTTGGTCGGTTCACATTGTACGAACTAACCGAGTAACACAAGTAGTAATTCGATTTTGCATAAAGATTGATTTTACATAGACATTGATTTTGCATAGACATTGATTTTACATGGCAGACATTACGCCCGCTCTCATTTTGGCCAGTTTATTAACAGTAGAGTGTTACAACTAAAAGTGATAGTGTCCAATTTGCAACTTAGCCAAATCAGTTTTTTTGCCTTGCAAAGTTGCAAATTGGTTGTGTGTAACCTCTATAATTGTGTTTAACCTCATATTGTTGGCTTGTACCCTCATATTGGTGGCTTGCATCCTCATATTGGTGGCTTGTACCCTCATATTGGTGACTTGTACCCTCATATTTGTGGCATATTAGTGGCTTGTACCCTCATATTGGTGGCTTATATTTGCACCTTACTAAGCCTGATCTCAATAAATCACACTAGCTCTCGGTATCTGTGGTTATACTCAAGCTTGGTTTACTTGTACAACACTAGCATTGGTGATCTACTGAGCCTAGACAATGGCCATGTTGTTGATGGGTCGATTGGTTTGACACTCACACCAATTATATGTATGTACAACATGTGAACATCTATTGAGTGTTTGCACGCATAACGGTTTTACTTACCGATGGTGACATTGTGGATCAGGCTTACCTGCACCAGCTCTTTGCCGGGCTATTATTATTTGTTATGTTAGCTGTTATGTTTTCCAGACACATATTTTACGTAAGAATGTCCAAGTAGTAAGGAAATCACAATCTGCTGATAATTTAGCACCGTTTCCTGTAACTGGTCTGCATAAAGAACTTGATATTAATCTGGTATGTGAGATACGCACTAACTAGTAATAGCAGGTAGTAAAGTAGTTGTCTGTGCACAACCTGGTCTTTAATAGTTGTGTTTGTGTGTGACATCTGCACCAAATAGGCATAGCTATTTCAATGTAAACCCTGTGTATGCTGCCGGGTGGTTGCTGTCTTGAGAAAGGCCATCTAGTCCGTGGCTGTCTAGTCCATGGTCATATAGAGGTCGCATAGACAATCGCCATCTAGATGGTTGCTGTCTTGACGGTCGCTATCTAGATAGTAGTCTCTTTTGTCGTGGCTGCGTAATGGGTGGTCACCTTGACAGTGGCTGTCTTGACATTGGCCATCTGGGCAGTTGCCACTCGGACTGTGAACCTGTGAACAGTCACCGTCTTGACAGTTGCCATCTAGTCACTGGCTGTCCAGATGGTAATCTAAAGGTCGTGGTAGATTAAACAGGACTAACTAGATCAAATAAAATGTGCATGCATTCACTAACTGCAAGTATCACTATAAACCATTGCATGAGCCTTACATTTCTGACCTGTTTCTGATCTTTAACTTGAATAAAACCTGCATGATTGCTTTTCTCTTACTCTTACTATGCAATGTACTTTGGTAATTGTGCCAGAACGCCAAATCTTACAGCAAATAAGAACACCCTACCATATTTGTTCTTGTATTACAGATACATCCACTCTATGCAAATCCACTAGTAAAAGTTTCACCTACATGTAATGTTTCAACAAATATCACTCTCTTCATTGTTATAATGTGCTGTAACTGTTACACTTTTATATCTCCCTGTTTCCACCATTACTACCAGCCAGTATATTCATTTCCGTACATTCTATTTGATTTTAGATCTACTTACCATTATTAGCCAACTTTTACAACGACGTAAGTCAAAGCTGTAATTGTGACCATTTTGATAGCCAGACATGCAGTCAGCAGCAATGCCAGTGCTAGTGATATTCTTCCATTAATAACACTTGGGGTGCATTCAAACTATGTCATCGCGATAGCTGTTGAACACATGCTTCCAGTTGCAACTGGGAAAGCCACAAACTATTAGAGGCATTTTGAGATAGCCAGTGATCTGAAACGAAAACATAGAGATTAATTTGTCTTATTGTGATAGCGTGCGATCGCGTCCCAACTGAAAACCCCAATTACAATCTTAGGGTTCAATCTTAGAACTGAGCTAAGGTGAAAAACTACAATGCTGTTGATAGGAATTTGGGAAGTCAACATTAATTTATTGGGCTAGTGAAAATATTATCAATATTTTATGAAAATGGAGAACTGTGACAGTGATATATTATTCCTGCTTTTACAAAGCTGAAGTTTAAATTCAACGGCCATTACAGCATTTTCATGTCTGGAAAAGTTTATAATATTGTTAGAAATATTTGACAACTGGTTTAGGTCGCTCTAGAATCTAGATTCTCTAGAGTGTTGCAATGAGGTCTACACTCATGCGATCTACGAACTATATTCACGCACTCGAGGTTTGGGCACTATGCCCACACACTCAGATATCACAATGACATAGCTCAGAGGTGCCCCTACCCACTGCCATCGCCACTGCCTACTTATTAAGCATGCCATACTATATTTCACTGTGCATTGCTAGTTTGCGAGTTATTTCATCACTCACTGTCTATGCTACTATTGAGTGACAGCATTTTCTAATTAACTTGTTATTTGTAGAAGCAAGGGCAGAAGATTAATGGTCAGCACTCTAACGCAGTAAAGTCGCAATCGTATGATTACCTGTCTAAGAAAGAGAACTTTGAAGGCAAGTTGCATGCTATAGTAAGGATGGGCGAGTCCATTATTCTTCAGGATGGGGCGAGTCCATTATTCTTCGGGATGGGGCGAGTCCATTATTCTTCAGGATGGGGCGAGTCCATTATTCTTCGGAATGGGTCGAGTCCGGTCCCGATGACATTAAGAATTGCTTGTTGGGGTCCTAATGGTTCAACGCTAGAAAATGTTACTGCAATATCACTTCAATGTCACGAGTTTGGGAAAATTTATAATGGAATAATTGATTCTGTAATGCAATGCATAATATGTGCAACAAATTGGTAACACATGTCTAGTCTGTCTTTGCGTACAGTGCGATTTTTACACTGGATTTATACATGTACATTATTATATAGATTTATATAGAGTTATCTTCCCTGCCTCTGTAGGAAGGTAACTCTATAACTGTAATGTCTATGCCGTTATTGTGTTATTACTGTACTCTCGTAGCTAATTGAAGATCTCTACTAAGGTTACAGTAAAGGCCAAGTTAAACAGGAAATTACCAAAGCGCCCGTGTTTCTTGCTGAGTGATCTGTAAAGCATAGTAAATGCGTTGTCTAGCATTTTACCAGTGTAATAGTCAATTTGATTTTAAATTATGTGGGCTAAGATTGCATGCTAAAAGATGCATGATATGTTTGTCGTCTGTGATGTTAAGCTCTACGTATATAGAGCGCGTTACAAATGAAAGCAATAAGAATGCTAATAATTTGAGTGAATGAGTGAAAATCACTTTCAATCTAAGTTGAAAATCATATTCATTCTAAATTTATCTCGGTAAGAAAATTATATTTCAGACAGTTTGGAGCCAAGGGTATATCAAATAATGCTTTTTAAAATGCTGAGAATGAATTCTTTTAAGCTATATTTGTATAGTTTCCTTGTTTAAAATATGCTTTTTGAATAATTTTATGTAATTAATAAAATGGAAAATCCAAAATCATGGGAAACCAAAGAGTTGGTAACCGAGATCCCAACCCAACATCTTGGTCTGAAATCTGGAACTGAAATCAGAGACTTGACCCATCACTATGCTATATATTCATAAAGTATGCTATCTGTATATTATATCTCTCGAGTTAAAAAGTCAAAGTTTCATTGATTGTGCACCAATGCATGGACTCGAGTTTTGAATAATATTTTGCCAAGTGCTAGTGATAGCTGCCCTTGTATAGTTACATTATTATTCACCACAGACCAGGAACACGGGATGTAGGGTATGGTCATGAAGCTGTTACACATAATAGCTTTATGGGCATCGTATATTTTGCAACAAAACCAGATGCGGCAGTCCTATATCAGCTGCTTGCACATAAATAACCAAAATGAAAATATAATAAAAGAGGAAACTTAGGGTAGTTTCGGATTCTCTCACGGGGAGGAAATAAAACTGTAATCTGCGTCTCAATCGTGACCATTCGGGAGCTCATTATGGAGAGGGAATAAAAAGATTCAAATATTCAATATAAATATTATTTTTTATTACTTCTGAATAAATGATGACTAGCGACAGAGGATCGTATCATGTCGTTGAAAATATAATAGTGCATTGTTATTTATTATTTTGATGGTTCTTAACGATGGATTTGGATACCTACCATTTATCGACTGACAAAAGCCATTTTCCCGAATTCCAAAAAAAAATTCTCGAAACCGAAACTTACAAGTTGTCAGTTTGCACCAAATGTAAGCTACATTGCTAATGGGCAATGGAAAGTATAAATTGGGGAATCCAACTTTTACAACAACAAAAAACAACTTTTTGGTTTGTCATCATAAGCATTGTTTCACCTCGGTCCTCCAGCGCAATCTTTCAAAATGCAGTCAAACATTTTTCTATAGTTTTCACTGAACAGCAACAAAGAGAGATCCACGCCATGCTGCAGAGGGGCTGCAGACATGGTGGACATTCTGAATGTAATAAGCTACACAATGTTTTATTTTATTTATTATTTTTCATTGATTTTTTGAAAACACAAACGATGAGTTCGTTTTCATCATGTAGACTAAAAATAACAAAATTAGGAACAAACGACGCCCCGCATTGAACTTTTTATTTACTCTCCGTGACAGTCAACGACACTGACTGAAAATCCTCCACGAGAGAATCCGAAACCAACCTTACAAAATCTGTTGCACTTTATACATTATAAGCTACCAAAATGTTTAAAAGATTGACTAAAAAGGTGTCTGATACCTCCCAACTAACTCCTACATACAACATGTTAAGCTCAGGGGTACCCATCTCTGTATTACTACATACAACATGCTCAGGGAAATCCATCTCTGTATTACTACATACAACATGCTCAGGGGTATCCATCTCTGTATTACTACATACAACATGCTCAGGGGAATCCATCTCTGTATTACTACATACAACATGCTCAGGGGTATCCATCTCTGTATTACTACATACACCATGCTCAGGGGAATCCATCTCTGTATAACTTTTCAGCCTTACACCGCTCAATGTATTTTCTCAGTAATTGTTATATTTCCACATGGCATCATCATTACATCAGTCTGCAGCTGTTATCTATCTGATGCCTCTTCTGAAGTATTATCTCATTGTTTATTTGTTACAGAACCGAATCTGGTACTTCCTACTGGTTTGGCCTCTTCTCAGCTACGTAATACCGCAGCCAACAAGAGGAAGGACATGATGAGGACAGATAGCGACGACTCTGATCATTTGGGTGGCACTTTTACCAAGGTTCATACAGCACAGCCAGAATTTCCCGGTTACAAGAAGAAAGGTATTGTCTTCGATTAGTTATGGTGTGATAGTGCTAGGATAGTTGTGGTGGGATGGTGCTAGGATACTTGTGGTGTGATAGTGTTGGGATAGTGGTGGTGTGATAGTGCTAGGATAGTTGTGGTGTGATAGTGCTAGGATAGTCGTGGTGTGATAGTGCATTCGTATCTTGAAGACCATTAAACTACTTGGCTTCCATTGGGCACGTCGAGGTATACTTTGGAGTCGTCTTACCACAAAGTAGGCTCCAGGTACCCGGTAAATGTGGCAAATACCCTAAATTCGATCCTTTACGCTGTTGATATGAATTTTTTCTGTGAATTAAAAATTTAAATAGTGATATCCAAATTATCAACAGTTTCACAGTTCATTGGTTGCTGTTGGAATACACACACACACATCATTATTTATTGAACGCACAGAAAACTCTGGAATATTGTGACCTTCAAGTGCCCTATACGGTATTAGTGCAATGAAAGCGAGAGCACAATGACTTTCAGGTGACATCACTGCAAGCAACTTAAACCAAAAGCTCTTTGAGTGCCAATGAAAACCCTGTATATACATGTAACTGAATATTTAAGCACAATTAGGAATTTTTAGTGTTTGTAAGGGTTGCATTTTAGGCTAATATGTAATAAAAAATGTTAATTTATATTGATGAAATATGTTTTATCAGCTAAAGAGATGCTGATAAAATCTCATGTTTTTGTATAATTTAATGTATAGTATACATTATACAAAAAGTTGCATAATGTATGTATACATGTATACATGTATACATAATGTATGTATACATGTATACATACATAATGTATGTATACATGTAAATACATGTATGCGCATGTATACATGGATACATGTATGCATGTATGCATTTATGCATTTATACATACATTATGTATGTATACATGTATGCATACATGTATGCATGTATACATGTATGCATGCATACATGTATACATACATTATGTATGTATACATGCATACATGTATACATACATAATGTATGTATGCATGTATACATACAAAAGTTCTTATACAAAACTTTTATAAGAAGTATAATGAATCGTCTTCATTATACTCTCTCCTGTGCTGCGACTGATTTACACTATGTCTGTATGATTTCACAGTAGCGCCTACTGGTCCATTACGCACTAACAGCAAGAAGGCAGGGTCAGGCGGAAGTAAGCACCACACAAATCACTGGAATGTCAGCGGCACTAGTGAATGGAACTATCCCGACACACTAGCAATAACAGAGAGCGAGGAGATCCCAGAGCTCAACAGGTTCATCTATGACAAGGTTTGTACTACCTACCTTTAAAAGTCCTTTTTAGCAGTCAGTGCACCTGAAACTAAGTTCCAAATTTCCAGTTTGGAGCCGCAAGATCTAAGTCTAAGCCAAGGTGACCGAACTGAAAAGGAATTATGCTCTACTTTCTTTATCTTTAGAAGTATGAAAAAAATACGGTTTTCCAGGGGTATTCCCTGAAACTGCTCATACTATGTATGATTTTCAGCAGTTCCTTACAATATTATGCTTATCGCATATATTAGCTGCTTATATTGTATAACTATATGCATTATATGCAGCTTATGTTGTCTGCTAAATAGATGCAGCCTACAAATTGCCACAGAAGCTGGGTGTAACTATGTAGCAGCTCACACTACATACAGAGGCTGGGTGTAACTATGTAGCAGCTCACACTACATACAGAGGCTGGGTGTAACCATGTAGCAGCCCACACTACATACAGAAGCTGGGTGTAACTATGTAGCAGCTCACACTACATACAGAGTAAATCGGCAGTGAATCTGACCACTTGATCACAGTCCGGACACTCTACCACCAAGCCAGAGCAGCTACCCGGCATCAACTCGAGCCTATTCTTTGAATCATTTTTTATGAGAGCTCCAATGTGAGACCATGCCTCTCCTCACTAGTAACAACTAATTATGCACTAGTTGTCAATGCTATTCGATGCCTTGTTGCTCTGCCTGTATTGTGCTGAAGAATCAACGTTATTCCCATTGGAGCATTATTGGTTAACAGCAAGGTGATGAATCAATATGCTAGGGGTAAGAAAAGTATTGCTTGATTTGTTCAGGTTTGACACAGCAAGTAGAGAAACGCAAATTTATGAATGTTGGTGCTTGGTGGTCCTGAGAGTTAATTGGTGAAGTTCATATTGTGGATGCTTTCATATTGTGGATGCTTTCATATTTACAATATAATTTTCAGATTTGTGTGTTTTAAAAGTTACCTGTATTTGTAGTATCTAGAATTCAGAGGTAAAAATGCAGAGGACATTGAGATTAAAAGCGTTTATGACAGAGTGTTCAAGGACGCTATGAGAGAAATGTACAACATGCTTATTACTAGAAGTGCAACTTCACTAAGAAACCCTAATAGCTTCCATCCACTCAAGTTCAGAGATCTTATGTCAAACTTTACAGGTGTGTAGTATAATAATTATTTCTATTGTACTTTTTTAAATATTCATTTTACTAATCGGTGTTGTCGCAGAGTAAAATATGTTTGTAGCGTGATCCACTCGATGAAGGTACGATAGCAATTACACCAGGCCTTCCCAGTTTCTAGCTTGCGAAGACGAAATGCAGAAACAGTGCCAATGCAGAAGTCGTGGTAAGACAGAAAGCAAGGCGGAGCCTGGGACAGTCAAACAGCGCCACGTTGTGTTCGACTATCTCAGAGCTCCGTCTCACGCTGGCTTACCCAATCGTAATGCATTTCTTATTCATTTCTTTTTAAAAATGTGAGTTTCCTGGATTGCTACAGCATTAGACATGCACAGTTTTGTTACATGGGGAAAGATTGAAAATTCATAATAATGAAAATAACAGTAATTATCTTTGTTTTTAGTTTCAATTAATAATCTTGAGTATCGATCCCTATAATGTATCCAGTAGGCAGCTACAACAGTAGGCAGCTACAACTATATAGCGGCGTGTGTGGATTTGGTTAATGATATGAATGGCTCCCAATACCATTGTTATTTAAAGAAGAGCTTGTGAAGAGCAAGACTTGGCACATCCGTCCCCAGTCTAACGTCTAAACAAGACTCAAGACTCATAAGATGAGACTTGAGACGAGGTTGATTGACGGTCTGATGTAAACTCAACTTAGAGTTGAGAACTTTTTTTTTCATCTCCAATATTGGCTGAGATTATAATTGCATAGTTTGCTAAAGCCTCACCATGCGCTATGAGTGGTGACTTCACTTTAAACTATGCATATTATACATGTAGACAAGTGCATCTTAATACAGTAGAGACCAGAGGTGTACACTCCAAGTCTGTGGCTCTACTTTAGAGTCGGAGTGGAGTCACTTTTTTCAGACTTCCAACAGACTCCTTACTCTTATGATTGGGGACTCCAACCCCACTCTACTCATACATTTTATCATTCAAACTTGACTCAACTTCAACTGAATTTCACAAGACTTCTTTCGACTTTTGACTCGAGAGGCTTGTGAATCGACTCCTCAAGCAGACATTGTCAAGAATGGAATTATGGCAATGTCACCGGAATTATACGGTCTCATGCGGTTTAGCTTCCGCCAGAGACAGCCTCTCCAGTAAATTTAT
>JAOQGN010281135.1:0-16552 GCA_027564295.1 Himantozoum antarcticum | reverse complement strand
AAAAGAATCTGATGTTACAGATTTGTTAACAACTGAATCGGCCGATTCAGATTCAGATACTTTACCTCCATATCGGTACCGATTCAGATGCTTGAATCGGAATCGGGACAGCTCTACTTGTAACCATCTAGCGAGGACTTAAACTCGTCAATGTCAGGTCATTTTGTCTCGTCAAATGTTTCCCACCAGGACATGTACTCGTACGGATAGACACCTTTCCTAGCTATCAGCTCGTAGAGTTTGGGATTAGTGGCCATTTGGTAAGATAGTTTCCCCTTTAGGTTATTCACCAACTTTTTTAGTGAGGCTCCTAAGAACTGGAAAGAGTCTATGAACCTAAACTTGTACTCAGAGTCGTCGGGTTTTATAGTCATAGCCATATACTTTTCGTCCGTCTTGGCGATGACGTTGGCTTTGCCTTCATATGCTTGATTTGTGAGATGCGAATCATAGCCATTAAGATTGTGGAACCACTGTAATCTCTTTGGATTGTTGTAAACGCGAGTTGCACTTAAAGTGTGCCGAACCTCAATACAACCCGGCTATGTGATCATTATCTCGAACTCTAACATCATCGTCTTCGTACGGTTTTCTACATATCCAACACTCGGTAGAAACCTCGAACTTGTGCTGTTGCTCTTTGGTGATGATGATCTCCGCTTGTGGAATTTCTCCAACTGTTTTGCCAATCTCGGCCAGATAGTCAAGGAAGCACTCCATACAATTCTTGCCTCTGTAATGCTTTTAGTCTAGCAACTCAACTAGAGAGTTTACCAAGTTCATACCAAAATCACATGGTGTTTGGACCTTTTCATATTTTCCAGATTTTTGTTCCATCTGGGTTTTATAAGGGATTCAAAGTCGGCATGCAATATATATCCAACTTTTTCCATTTGCTTATAGTTTGTAAAGAACGGTTTTGTGTTAGGAGGTAAACGCACTTTAGATTTCCCATCGTGTAAGAGCATGCAGGGCTCGATGTGGAGTTCTATTAGAGTTTATTAGTATTAGAGATTAGAGTTCTATCGCTGTCCGAGTTGTGAAAGTACCTTCGGCACATCCTTTTTCTATCTTTGTCTCTGGTTTGCAAATAAAGCAACGCATCCATACTCCTGATCCACGTGTAATGGTTTTTATACAGCATTAGATCAACAACGGGTAAATCTCCCTGGTATAGTCTTGATCGCCGATCCATAACTGTTTTCTCCTTATGTACCTTCGTTTGACCCTTACGCACTATTGTTCGTTCCTTTAGAACCTTTGAACCCTCATATCGAAATGCGCTTTGGTCAAGTCTCTTGTATGTGTGGTAAAGTTCTAGACTATCGTTTTCCCATTCGTATACGTTTACGATTAGCTTATTCTTCTCGGCAAACTCTTGTACTTGGCTAACCTGTACTAGATACTCTAGCATAGATTTGTCCAACGTATGCATGAGATCCTTATATTGGGGGGAGTTTGACATAGGAATTTCCTCTGACAGATTCCCACTTGTAAAACTCCAGATATAATTATATAGTATATACCTAAAATCGCCCAACCCGGGCCTTTTTTTGGTAAATTTCTCTACGGCATGTTTCGTCATACTAAGCTGTCTGTTGAGGAGCTGATCAGCATCGGTTGTCTTCGAATATAGTTCTTCTGGGTTTGCGTTTCTAGTCCCCCAAAACCTATGTGGTTGTCTCGTTTAGCAAACAAAATCCTTTTCCATGCTAAACTAAACCTAATCTTTACAGTCCTCCACTCGGCTCAACTTCCCATAACCATCTCCTTGATCATGTGTCGCGCGTGATTCATGACATCACATCAATATCAGCGCTTTTAAAAGATCTAACATCTAGCTTGTACTTTGTGGAAGTGTTGTGTTGATAGTATTCATCCGCACTTTTGGTGGGTTGGTTGCAGTCTGCTGTTCATCTCGAATGGATTTTAATAGCTGCGATTTGTTCATCTTTCTATAAACGGCAATGCCTCGAGCTTTGGCTATTTCCTTAAACTCTGGTATCGTTAGGTCCCCTGCATGTCTCGCTATAGATTGGCTATGGTTTTGCACAATTTGCAGCAATTCTGCCTTCCTAAGTTTGCTATAATGCTGGAAACCAAGGGCTTTTACTCGTTGCTTTAGCCAGGGGACTGTTCCCTCCTTCGGTGGATTTCACACTTTTAGTTGCAGTGGTGGTGTCTTAACTCTGATGTTGATCTTATCGCTGTTGAGTAGAGCTTTACGCAATGCTGGTTTTGTCATCCTACTAAATCCTTTTACACCCATAGATATTGCCATCCTGACTAGCTGCAGCTTGGTCATCTTGGGAATCACTGATCGTCGGATACTCCCGACAGTAGGTCTGGTATAACCGGTGTTAGACAAAGACTTTTGGTCCTTGATTGTAGTGTGCAATGTTGTCTCCATTGTATTTATACTATAAGAATGGAAGGTAATTTTTTACATTCAATTTGGGACAACTTTAGCTACAACTTCAGCATTTATTATAGGAAAAAGGTTGTTTTTAACACTTGGTCAATATGCTACTATAGAAACACTTTTGGGGTAACATCTCTCCATAGAATTTCTTCTATGGGTACGATGGCGTGTGCTTGTAAAATACAATGGAGACAATAAGATCTATTATTATAAGAAATTGTACGAGCTGCTAATGCATACGAATTTCCGGACTTATCTTGCGGGCCGTGCTTGCTCTTTGTACGCTTTCCCTTTATTATAGCAAGAAAAAAGAAAAATTACTCATCCCTTTTATTCTAGGAAAAAGTTTTCTTTAACCCTCTACCAATGTCCTATATATTTACCTCAAAAGTCCTGCTGGAGGAAAATTGGGGTCAATGAGTGCAAAGTTTGGGTAAGCATTATAAACGATCCCTTTTATTAAAGGAAAAAGTTCGCTTTAATCCTCTGTCAACTTTGTCCAGGATTTTAAAAGAGAAAAGACAACTTCCCCAAAATTCTATGATTTGTCCCAGATTTTGACCCCTGTCCCAGAACCCTTCATTTTTATACTACTCACAGCTAATTTAGGTATCTAAGCAAAAAGAAATTTCGATCATGACCCTTGCTGAGTTCCAACACTAATTATATATTGGTGTGTAGCTAAAGTTGTCCCAAATTGAATGTAAAAAATTACCTTCTGTTTCTGTTCTCATTCAAGATAATTATGATGATTCTTTTATGGGCCAGGTCCCAAAATAAAGAAAACACGGCGCCATACAAAATTATTATTTGGCTCAGTGAAAATTTGATCTCTAAATTAAATATTAATATTGATCACTATTTATATCAATGGATATCGCTACTTGTCCTCTCTTGGAAAATCTAAATTCGATGCCGATAGCTTGTTTATTAATGTAGATATGATTTTTTTTTAAGGGACAACTACCTCCAAATCGCAAATAGCCGTTGATAGCGTCACATTGTCAGATTTCATACTACTTCCGGTAACGACGGAACTTCGGAGGCAATGAGTTAATAGTAAACTTTTCTGTTCACAGATATGCATTTCCATTCTTGACTGAAAGATGCCATCCGGTTATACAAAATGAGCATGTTAAATGCATATATAGAATGATGGTCGATATCGAACACCCGAGCCTGTACTATATTGGACTGGGCAAGAATATTGTCCCATTTCCACAGTTCCATAGGCAGACCGAATATGCTGTAGCGTGCATTACTGGAATGGTACCCCAAGCCAGTAAAGAGGTAAGGAGACATGGCATACTATTTACATTACCGATATATGCATACTTCGCAAACCATATATAGCCAATATAATTAATGTTGATTAATGCCAATATAATTAATGTAAAATATAATTATGTGTACATAGTAGGCCTACTATGTACACAGGGGTATTTAGGAGTTATTGTGGACAATAAGCTGAGATTCGAAGAACACATATCAGCCAAGATTGCCAAAAGTAGACAAAGATTTTATCTAGTCCGACAGTTCAAATATTTAGGTGCAAATGATAAATTACTCAACCAGATTTTTAGTAGTTTTATAGAATCTTATCTTTTCTACTGTCTATTAGCAATATTTTTTAACCTATTTGAAAGAGATGAGAAGGCGCTAATTTTATAGAATCTTATCTTTTCTACTGTCTATTAGCAATATTTTTTAACCTATTTGAAAGAGATGAGAAGGCGATAAGTAAGATATATAAGATAGCTGCAAGGATGGGGCTTCAGACGGAAGCCTTCGACTCTGTCCTAGATAAAAGGATGAAAAATTATATGATGAACATTATGCACGATGCCAATCACCCATTACATGACCTTGTTACCAAAGTGCCTTCAGGAAGAGTTGTGTCTTATAAACATAGATCCGCCATTTAGGCAGCAACAGTTTTATTAGGAATTTTTTAAATAAGTGGAATCAAGTGATAATGTAAATTAAAATAATGTTCTATAGTTCGTTTCTGCTTTTAGTACTTTGTGCAATCAATCATTTTTAGTAACTGAGCTGCAAGAACCACTAATTTTCTCACTATTATATTTTATATACATATGTGACTTGAAATTAAAACAAACAAACAAACAAACATGTGTATGTACTATGTCTGGTGTTAAGAACTCTAATGTATGTAGAATGTTGAGGGAATTTATTAATCTCTAACTTGATTGTGAGGTTTAAATTTAACCAAAACGGTGATATTTGGAATACTGCTAAAATTGGAATAAATCATTCCAATAATCATAACAATGTTGGGTATAATGTTGGGTACCTGAGAGAGTGGTAGCTTTGAGCTTGTTGTCTCTTCCTGCCATGTCTTAGCATACCTTATCGGAGTTTGTTGTACGTATCATAGTGCTAAAGGATCAGGGTCAAAGTAAGTAGAGTAACATATATTAATATAATGTGAATCAGCTGACAATGTGGTAATGTTAGTATGCTGCCGCTGCTGCCGCCGCTGCTGCCGCCGCTGCTGCTGGTGCTGCTGGTGCTTCTGCTGCTGGCTAGTGCTCTTCATGGTTTATGTTATTTTTACATGCTTGGTATTAGTAGCCACAGCTCATTAGTGCCAGGTTGTAGCATGTTACAGGTGTATGTCCTCACGCCCCCATTTACAATAATTATGTTGCATGAAACTAAACCTGTACCCATATTACCGATGGGCTAATGTGACTGTGAATGCATGTGTTTCTGGGATACTTGTTTCATTCATTTACAAGATAATCTAGAAAGTTTGTAGTTTTAAAAATTCCGATTTGTAACTGGAAGGGGATGAACCCGCTTGCTATCTAGGAGTAATAGTAAATGACAGTTTGTGTTGATATTGCCATTTGGGCTTGTCCACATAGATTTTACTGCTGGCTTGGATGGGTACCATTAGGACCTGTTATGGGTCTCTAGTAGCGAGAGTAATCGCCCCACTAAGTGTTGTATATAGAATTATAGTCGGCCAATATTCATACAACACTCAGTGGGCCAAATACTCTGGCAAGGCAACCAGGCTGAGGCTCTTGTAGATGTGCATTTGCGCATATGTGTTTGCATGAAGCATTAAATGGGAGTTGTCGTCCTTCATATTTTGTATTAACTTTCATTCCAATGAAAGTATATTCTATTATTACAAGTCACACTCCCTTCCCCGGTGCTCAAATTTGTAATGCATGCAATATAGCTTGAGAGTGAAGGAATTAGAAGTGGTAAGTGCTGTTGGGTGTATCTATATATCGGGTTTACCTTATGTTCATACAAAACGCCATCAGAAACATTTATTTTGGAGTTTGTGGCAATTTTAATACTGTTCAGCATTTTACAGCCCCACGTGACGAGATATCGATGCAAGTCTGTGATATCTAAGCAATGTCCCCTGCAGGCCTTCACCCAAATAGACTTAAGCATGAAGTAATTAAAAATAGGTATTTTGCCTGCCTTTGTATGATACTCTCTTTCCAGTGCAAAAATGTACTGTGGTACACCTACTACACTACCCAGTTACTGGTTAGAGCCAGTTAGAGCTATCATAGCATAGCACCCTCAGAGGTAGAAGTCCTTCCCCTACGGACACTCCCACAGGAGGTAATAACTCCCATGTATTATGAATCTGTAAATTAGTTTGTATCTTCTGTCTCTAGAATTTTTTACCTAGTTCACAAAGCTTTTCTATCATATGCCAATATCATGTAAGATAGAAATGAAAGGAACCCCATCATAGTGAGATTTTCAAACGCACTGTTATCTATCAAGTTTCAATTGCATTTCTGCATCCTTTGTTCATTCATGTTTATCTTATTACAGGAATATGCTTGCTGCTGGAATTTCTAATTTCTTTAATAAAAAGAAGACAAAGCCTGAAAAGGTGGTTGAGCAGCCTGATCCAAAGTCAACTGAAGGTACACCTGTGCCTCCTACGAGGCCGGATAGAGCCTCTCAAATGTCTTCCACTCCCAAGTCAAGAACGCCGTCTGTGGACATTCCAGGTGCAGTTCCATAAAAACTAACAGCTAACAACTAACAAATATTGTCATTATATGCTCTAAAGTTTCTCTCTTGATGCGGTATTCTAAAGTAATGCAATGCCTAAACAAAATTGACAGATTATGCTGTGGCATGCAAAAAGAATGCCCAAAACTGTTGTTTCGGCTCATGTAAAAATGTCTTCGGTGTGGCCGAGTATGCTTGCCTCGCGTCACAGATTATCTCTCTACCCATTAGCCGATAGTCAAGTAGTTGCCTAGTGCACTCAGTAGCCTACCTTTTTAGCATCAGTTTTCCAATCACAGAAATGCGCACTTGTCGACGTCAATCTTATGTTGACTCTTTCTGCCTGTAGAGATTAGCAAGTCGGCTTCATTAGAGAGATCTGTTACTGCTGACAGAATGACGGCATCAACAGTATCTGAAACTACTGAGGGTAAGTCCCTGTTAGCAGTAGGCCTAATGCATCCCATCTCACCCGATATGCTAAAAATATTCTGCATAACTTGATGCCATGCTTTAATCTAACCACGACTGCTCGATAATGAACATCTTTTTGTGTATTGGGAAAAATGCGTTCATACCGAAATTTGCATGACTTATAATTGTATGATGTTGACTCCATCGCCGTATATGGAATTTGTATTTCCATTCATAGACTGTTCCATTATAATTGTCACCCACAGTGTCAATATCAACAGCTAATCAGCATCACTTATCTGACAGTGGACAAAGGCCATTAAACCCAGCACTGGTCATCAGTGTAGGATGCCCTGCCCCATTATCAACTATCTCACATGTATTGGTGGATGCAGTTTAGTTGATATAATGGAGTAGAGAGGTATTCAAATTGGAATCATTTTTCAACCGTACCTTGTGCATAGACTTTATGCTAGTACAACGATACCAGCTTCACGTGTTCAAATCAGTGTATAAAATACTGGGCATGTAAAGTTCCTAAGACCACCATTCGGGAGAGTAGGCTGCAGCGGTGGTGGGCCTAGGTACGATGTGGCTGGTGGATAACGGATATTGGATGTACCTTGATCCCACTATGTCACTCTCATATATATAGTAATACGAAGAAGAATATCGGTGTATACAATATTATTGTCACTTTTGTCAGTGTATGCAATTATTGTCATTTACAGAACAAGGTGCAATAATTCCTGCTCCTAAGAAGAAACCTGTAGGGATCGGTTTGCCTGGAATGTCTGGTGGACTTCTGGCAGAAATGCAGGCTAAAAATTCCACAAAACAGGTAATTACTATATTATTAACCCCTTGGCACATAAATTGGCAATAAATTGGCAATAAATTCATATAGGCCATTACACTTGGTTATGTAAAATAAATGTTAGTTGTCCGCTCTCGCCTAGACATTAATGAGGGGCAACTTCTAATTATGTAAATATATAAACTTACTAACTGAACTAGTAAGTAATATTATATATATTATACACATTATACGGATTCTGTCAGTTTTATCTATTATGTAACTTTTCCTCGATTGTTATTCTCACTTAACTGCTGTCTACAGGAATTTACAGTCTACGTTCCATTCGGAGTATGAAGTGTAACAGCACATGATGTGGCTTACAATGATTTGTAGCTTATATTATCATAACAGCACACCATATTCCATCATATACATACATGATACTTATGCAACATGTTTTAGGGGTGAAGACAGAATAATTGACAAATCATTGGTTAAACTAATGTCACTATGACTTGAGACAAAACAACCCCAAAAATCTAAATTTTCAATGTAAATTATCTATTTCTAACCATTTTGTTCCATAAATCATCTTTATTTCCCGATTGATGCAGGCAGCCTTGCAGCCCAAAGCTGCCCCTAGACCAAATACAGCTACTAAGACGGATGAGCACGCTGTACCACCTGCTAGACCACAGCCTCCAACACTCACTCCTACTACACCTACTACTGAACTGAAGAAAGAGATTGTTGCTCCTGTCAGACCAACACCTCCGAAGCCATCAGCTGCACCTAGAACCACAACAATATCCAGTGTATCACCAGCGGCACCGGCTCCTGCTCCTGCGCTGGCTGTCAAGCCCTCTAAGCCGCCTGTATTAAGACCCAAACCTCCTAAGCTAATGCCCAAGCCTGCAGGAGGCAGACCTAATACAATGGTGGATGTGCCTACAGCTTGCTCTTCTACCTCTAAAGCAGGTAATCTACCATACCTTTAGTTAGGCTTAGTTACACCCATATATGCTAGATATTAATTCTCTTCTTGCACTGTTGTTTTGTAAATGAGCAGTTCGCAGGTTTGTTATCTTGCTAGTTAGTAGTCCTATTATTTGTTGTTTATGATTTTATTGCTTCTGTCATAATCCAATTTTAGCTCCACCTAAGCCACCGCCGCCGGACCCGTCAAAACGTCAAACTTATGTTGCACATAAAACTACATCACCAACTATTAGTTCTCCCCCGACTAGCCCGAAATTAAGTATTGAGAAATCTGCTACTGCGGCTAAGGATGAGATTGTCAATAACACTGGAGAAAGAGTTGATGAAATGCCCTTAACAACTACACTCAAAGAAGAACCAAAAGGTTTCGTTGCCATATCTGAGGAAATTGATCAAGTTGACACAGGAAGAACCATCCCAGCAGTGGTAAAGCCTACTTCTCCCCATCCTGACATGATTGAGCAACCAGAGGGCAGCTCGACTGATGACCCACATATCAACTCTGCACCTGGAGAACTAATCGAGCAAGCAGTTGCTTTAGAAGGTGAAGTTGGTGATGGGTTGGTAGACGCTCACTGCTTGTGCTCAAACTATATTGATCAACCCTTACCCTCCCTCACATTGTCCAGGTCTTAACACAGCATCAGAAACAGTTCACCTACAAACATTTGGCCTGGTCTCCAAATCCTTTGTGCGGGCAGCTGTATCCACTCCCAGCAAGAGGAGTTGGAAACTTGGCTATCTTGCATAAAGTTATAACACTGTATGTTGGGGTCTGGGGTTATGGCTAATCCGTCATTGCATGTAATTTTATTTAATGTAACTAACATTTTCCATTTCCTAAAAGCGCTCTGGTGATGGTTTATGCGTAGCACAAAGTTACAAATCGGAGCTATTAACTCAGTGACCAAACAAATCTGTCTAATTTCCAGTCTAACTTGTAGCGGATCAATTACCAAATGTTCAATTTGCAATTCAGCTTATTGCATTGCTATTTCGGATTGCAGGCATAAAAAAACACTTCTAGAATGAGAATCCATGTAGTGCATCCAACAATTAGCAGACTGTATTTTTTTGATGATGTATCTTTGGCTGAACAGAAAACTTGCCTCGCTTTGGAAATGGCCTGCATCAAATATATTATTCTAACGAATATGTTTGTGCAGTATTCGCAACAGTTTCAAGAACACCATTCTGACGAAAAACACTTCTTGTCTTGACAATGAAATGATTTTTATCCGAATTATATTGGCCAATGCCAAGGGGTTTGTGACTAGTTAACAACTTCGCACATGGCATGCATGTGTTGTCATGTATACTGTGTGATTTGGTCAGCTTTATTCATGATTGCTGGCATTGTCTCCTCTCGCTGTTATTGGTGGGAGTTCCTTGAAACCAGACTATAATAATTATGTACTGCGCATCTGTTGTGTAGGGTGACTGTAGTGTGGGTAGAAGCATAGCTAGAAGTATTGTAACAGATTGCTGACGAGCGGAGGCAGTAAAATTCATGCGATAATGACATGTAATAAAATAGGATAACATATTAATTCTTAATTTCTTAATATTAATTGCAGTCATATTAAAGTCTCCTTTCGGCAAGCTTTTTTGTTGCATTACGTAAATGGTGCCAACTGTAGCTGTCAATTTATTCAGTATGCTAACTCCATCGATATTGACTAAATGCACAACTTGGGTCACGCAACTCCTAATTTTCAGAATAGGCAATAAATTTATTGTATTACAGCAGCTCAGAAGGGTGTTGGTGCAATTTTAAAAATGTCTATGCAATTTATGCATTGTCCACATCACCATTATAGCTCTATGAATGATATTATATAATATTATAGATGAAAGTAAGCTGAAGTCTTCAATGTCACAAGGAGACGTATCAGAATCTACAGAGCTACCACACTCCCAACCAACCAGTGAAATAGAAACATCGAACAAAGAAATGATTGATTCAACACATTCTAAAGGTAGGGAAAAGAAGCGTAACACTCTAACAACTCTGCTCTGTGGACTCGGTAAAACTGTGTATGAATGAATGACGACATAACCAAGATGATGTCATCAGATAAATCGGCTACTGTAGTTTATTTCCCATTACACTATAATGCTATTAGGATATCAATCTTATTATCCATAATTTGCCGTTCATTTAAGCGATGTTACTCAAGTAGACTTTATTTAGATGAACATTTTGTATTTGAGTCTTTGGGAGTTTGAAATTTTCTCTGGGCATGTTATTTTGCTGCAACGGCTTTCTTGCTTGCTGCAAACTGCTGTCATCTTTTTGTCTTTTTATTTTACTTTAACAGGGAGATAATAACTGTGAATAATGTTACAGCATAATTATAATAATTATTCACTACTAGTTTTCGCCAACAACTTGATTAGATTTAAGATATAGAGATGAATGGATGTTTAAATTATACCTAGAGAGTTACCCTAGCCATCACCTATTGCTGTGTACTCGTGTCCTGCTAGGTGTGAGTGTAGGTGTTCGTGTCGTTGTACATGGGCCATGTGATGTAGATCTTTTTACATCACCTCACGTCACATCCAATAAATACAGTCAGAGAAAAGATTGGCATTGTAGCAGAGTGGTGCATTATGTTTCTATATGCTTTGAGCTATATGAATGAGAATGATTTTATTCTATGCTATGCTGTGTGTCATGTTGCTACTACTTATTTCCCCAACCCGTTGCACTAATGCTAGTCATTGACTGATTGCTCAGAGTTACTCCAGCTATGTTATAGTGTAAAGTGTATAGTGTTTGTTTGGCTTGGCTCTACAGATTCTATAGCAGACGAGATTGCAGTGACACTGAGAGAGAGCAAACGATCCTCATCACTACGACTTTCGAATGGCTCCGTATCTTCAGATAAACGACTTTCCACTCCTGCTCCTCAATCAGCACATTTAGAAGATGGGCCGGTGTTACAACCCCCACCAAGCAAAGTAGAAAAACGGATATCTGTCGAACAGGTCTGTTCTTTAAAGAGGATATCATAATCCATTGATTTTGTTTCATGGCATTTTCTTTGTGCTTATTGAAGTATCCGTATCCTGCAAGCTCGCATTAATCAATGGCATTGCGCTATTGTTGCCAATTTTATATATCTTAATAGAATTTTAATGATACTGCCCATCCTAACTTTATAATGCTAACTCCATAGCCTATGTATCAGTGTATGAGTGTATGAAATTCAATAGGGTATCAGTTATTTTGTTACTAATCTTGAGTGTATGAAATTTAATAGTCATCAATTATTTTATTACTCGTCATATTTACCAATGGCTGCTAACCTAAGCTTGCTACATTTATAATTTTTTACAACATAATCATGATGATCGCACTAGTTCCATGTAGTTGAAATACTGTGGGGAATCGTGTCTGTATATAATTGTGCCTAGACTAACATTCTGTGTTATTTTACTGTTACAGAGATCTCTGCAGGAAGGTGTACACGAGAATGAGTCCGGTGACGACTCAATGGTCTGACATCGCATCAGCATGCTACACTATATGTGGACCTGCCCGACACACACATGTATACAGATATACAGAGCCACACATATACACACCCACACTTCACTAACTCGCTATATGTTGTACATGTGCACCGTGACATTGTATACCAAACCAGCAGCAAAGCATGTTTGACTATTGGTGGTGCTGTCTGATACAAGTGATCCAGTGTAAGACTATTTATAATTGTGCAGCATGTTGTGCGCTACTAGGCTGCAATTTCCTGTGGGTTAATTTATATATATATAATGTGTAGGCAGTCAGACAGCCTATTCACAAATTATCTGATGCTCGCTGCTTATATTTTACTGAGTCCACGACTTCATATGGTTATCAAATTAATGTAATTTTTGCACCTTTTTAATTTGCTCATTGTATGTTGGCTTCACAGCACCCGACCATCGTCGTCACACTGTGTGTTGCACGTTGCATGCCTGTATTGTTGTTGCACTACAGCTGATTGCAATCTGTGCATTATTTGCAGTGTAGTGTACTGCACACACGAGTTGTTTGATGTCTGTGGTATGCTGAACCTTGTCTTATCACTTAGTACTGATAAAACATGGATCCATGTGCGATGACCTCTGGATGGCTGATTTAACTCTATAATATTTGTTATTCAGTAGCTGCTATTTTCCAATTTTTTATTCTTGTATAAGACTATTTTGAATTAGATACTATTATTACTATGCATCTTTATTAGGTATCGCATTATTACTACTGTCCATGTTATTTCTTTATGATCAGAGCTTTTTTATTTATGTCCACATCTCTTGCAATAATAGATTTTCTACAGAGTTTTGATTACTGTTATATAAATAAAACATAATTTAGTGATATAGAAATATTTATGTGGATGTAGAAAGCAAAAATATTATCATTAAACGTCTAGAAAAAAATAGAAGAATAGGAATGTTTGAAAATGTATTATTTGATTATACGGATGATGTATTATAACTACATTATTTCATAATATTAATATAACATATAATTATAATAATTAATTGATAACATTTAGATGCTGATGTTCTCTACATAATCGTTGTGACTATATTCTTCATGGCTGTCGAATAGGCCTATATCCGTCATTATGTCAAAGTATTCAAATTTTTCTCTCCAGCTCTTTGTCGACTTTTTTTTTAAGGTTGGATAGAGAAATACTTCAATCCTAGAACATAAATAATAATTGCTGTAAACTGGTTGCTGCTCTCTCTCATTCCGGAGAGAGAGATGACCTGCTGCATATATTTATATGGGAAAGTTGGCAACAGTCAGATGGATCGACTGATGGGATTTAATTGATGTTTGATTTAAAATTCAACTAAAATATGGACTCGCCATAATTATACTACGCTACAAACATGGAGATGTTAAAAGATTATAGATAAAGTGGAGCCGACAGCTCTTCCGATTTCATTTCCAATGCTAAATAAACTACATGCAACATTTTTAGAAAAGCTATTCCAATCTCCAAGAACTTTCATTGTAATTTGTCATCTGCCACATATCTTACAAGAGAGTGGGAGCTGGAATGATATGGCCATAATAGACTTAGGCTAAGGTACCTGCTAATGCTCCAGTAAATCCAGCATTGTAGTCTGTAGTGACTTCCGTACGTTCATATTTTTTCCTATCATCAACAAAGTTATCTTGGATATCTGGTCCACCGACTAGCGCACCTCTTATAACATGAGGGTTGGCTGTGTTGGCATTATAATCGTTCCAATCGCATACTTCGTCAACATCTCTGTCTGGACAAGATCTACAAATCATTGGTATACTGTGGCTGGTATTGAGGACAGGCTATTTATGGTATAGATGTTTAGCTATGCCATACAGTTATCTCTATCTTCCCTAGATAACGCGATAGGAAAGATAACCCTAGATAGGGAAGATGGGCTGTATGGGCTACGCCTACGGTAACAGAACCATTAAAAAGCCCGGTAGCATCCAATAGTAAACCAGCTAGCCTTATTAGTAACCAGTAATAATCCAGCTAGCCCCAACGCTGGGCTTTCATGACAGAACTACTATACTATATACCAGCGTTGGCAGATCAGGTAAGAAGTCATACCGGTAAAACATTATGGTTGCGTTATGCCTATGAGGACATCATTATTGGTCTAGTGGGCTGTGAACGAGCCATAAAAGATATCTCTGTCTTTTGTCTCTTAGACGTATGACTCTGAGCGGTGCTATTGTTGTAACATTAGTATAGAGCCAGATAGCAGATAACATTATAATTATCATGTCTTAACTAGGCTTTTAACTCATGAGTGAAGTTATCCTTACGCTGCTTTGTGATGGGGATTTAGAGGATAGTTGCTTCCAAATCCAACGACATAACTTCTGCCAGCAGTGTTATTACCAAGCATGTAATCTATCTGCTTTACGGCGAAGTTCTGATATGCAACCTTTTCAATGTCTTGTTGAGCAGAAAGCAGTGCTAAGAAGGCCGCATTTGCCGTGTAACGCAGGCTGCCCCACTGCAACCTGTAAACCAGCCCTTGTGGTGTTCTTGGTATGCTCCCGTCCATCCATTTTTGTAGAAACATTTTGATATTGTTACTAAATCGAGCTTCCTGTTTTAGATCATACAGAATCAGCTGCAAATATAAATATCACTGTGTGTAAGTGAGAGGCGGGCTGGAAGGCAGACTACAGATATGCCAATCCACGTAGCTTTGTTTTTTAAATTTGGCCAGATTTCACGTGTTATTTCAGCAACTACTGGATGGACCGAATAGCCTATGATGCCTATAGACTATGGACTATGATGTAGAATAATTGCTAAAAAATTAGCAACTTTTTAGCTAATTTGGCTAACACCATCAGCGTATAAGTGTTGCCCCTTCATTATCAGTTAGTGAATGGCGAGGTAGTCCCCAAGCTACCTACTATCACCAGATGGGAAAAACAAAAAACTGTTAATTCTTATCCAAATGTAAATATTAAATAAGATGTGGTTGACATGTTTGGGGGTTGTGCTAAATAAAGCTAGCCATGGCACGACATTGCACACAAATTTTGGTATCCTAACAGTGTTGCAACACCAGAAGTGATGTCCGTGTAGGGGAGTTGATTTGTGACCCATTTTCAGAAGAATGAGACTTTAGTATGCTGGATGAATATCCTATGCCCTGACCCCTTCACCTCCCCCCCCCCCCTCCCCCTCCTTTCATAACAATGAAATAGGACGCCTAAGCTACCAGCCGCTGGTATTGGTAACAGCACCATTTTCAACATATGTATGCAGTACACTCACATTGACTAATCCCCTCTTGTCAGTCCATTCTAAGGCCCAGATATCACCATCTTTCAGGTAAGATTCTGCTTCACCAAGGTAGACAGAATACTGTGTAGTTCCCACAGCTGATTTAGCAAGCCATGCCGCAGCATGTGCCATCTCATCCTCCCATTGACCAGACCTTGAACAGCAATATTAGTAGTCAATCAATGGACCACAACGCATTATAACATATGGGATGGTATCGTCTGACCTATTGGGTGGCATAGTGTAGTCTAAGATAGCTTAGGAATGTGTCAATTTAGCATACAATGCAATTAAATCGATTCACAATAATTTTTAGGAATGATTTGCAATGAGTGAAGTCAAGAAATTAATTTCCTAAATTATATTGATTGCAACAATGTAAATAAATATTAAATGCACAATAAGCATAGGGAATGGTTTCCTGTCTATACCTATAAGCTAGCCTACACACATGCCATGTATTACTATACATGTTGAACATTGATTGCTGCAATGGGTTGATGCCAGTTTTTCTATTTCAGCTTGGAAAGTGAAGTTCATCGGACCCCACATTATGCAATGAACATTTCATATTTCTGCTGGTTTGCTCTCTGACTCTTAGTTCAAGAAGTATACACAATTACATAAGACTCACGAGTAGAACTTGGCTCCATCCGGAATAGCAGAGTTATAAGTGCCAGTGTTACTTTTAGCAAGTGCATAGAGAGATGTAGCATTTGCCAGAAGGTTCTGACTATACACAGGATCTACATTAAATAAATGGATTGGATTAGACATGTTAGATATAACATTACAAGTTAGATATAAAATCCTGTTTTCCTAGCTTTCTTGTTAAAAAGTCAGAAGTAACTAAGAAAAAGAAAGCAAGTCAAGTATAACTGTTTTTATGCAAAGAGAGCTTGACACCCAGGTTATGCAGATATCCAAAAATAGAATCACTGCAATAGAAAGTAACTTCATACATTTCTCTATTCATGGTTGAATTTGAAAAAATTACATGCAACAAACCTAAGGCCAAGCTCAATTGATCATTATATCTGTGTCCAAAATTTTTAGTCATAGGGATGAGCGAGTGAGGTATTTAAA
>JAOQGN010281024.1:0-16553 GCA_027564295.1 Himantozoum antarcticum | reverse complement strand
GCAACTCCAGACAAAACTTGTCAAACTAAGACAGGCTAGCATCTGAACTATCCAATGATATTGATAAAATAACACCACATAGAACATAGCAGGGAAAGTTGAGCTTAATGGGAAGTTTTAAGGATTACGCAGGATGTAAAGGTGGAGGGCATTGGGCTATCATATTTGAATAGGTACCTACTACTTCTGTTACACATACACTAAATTTCAGTGACTGAAAAAAATTACAGCCTACATTTCAATCCTGCACTTCACCACACGTATTTGGTTTGCCTCTTAGCTTGAAGGAATCAGTTAGTTGGTTGAAATTGACTGTTTGTTTATCAAACTGACTTTGCACAGCACAGTTTTTAGTGGCGTTAGCAGATTTTGAAATATTCTAACACTGGGCGGCATCTAGCCTTAGCACGCAGGATTATGTAATTGACAGTTTAGCGACGGTTTGTAATGGCTCTTCACAAAAAGTCTTTGAGGTTGGGTGATGCAAGTGGGGATTTTGGATGATGTGACTGGCAATTATAGCAGCAATATTATTGAACCCTATGACCCCTATGACACTCGAGCTTTTGGTAAGCCCTATGGCCATGGAGTTTCCACAATACTTCTTCAACCACCACAGCCTGTCTTTACACCCCTCCATTGAAGAAAAGATCATAGAAGAAGGCTACTTGTACCCTTGCACAAATTTCCTTTACTCAACGTTTATATCTCAATTTTGCCAAAACCTGGGCCTACCGGCCTGTAACTTGACACCCTCAAGAAATATTTTGCAGTACAATATTTAGTAAGGAAGAGTAGCCTACTTCTAACACTGTAAAGGTTATCTATGCTGACTATGATGATTCTTTATGCTACTTTTAAATTTTTAGTCAAAAAATATTTTAACAGCTTTGTGCATTTTTATTATCATCGATTTTAGATGAAACATAGGCTAATATAGGCGAATATAGGCTAATATAGGCTAATATATATAATTATAAAATTAAATGTATGAAATCAACTTACTTTACTATTCATAATGCAATATAATTATTTCTATAACCCACGCAGAGTGTTGTGGCAGCTGCACAATTGTAGTTTGCACAGTTTGTACTTTACTAAATTTTGTTGTTGATTCGCTGCCACAGGATACGTGACGGTAATGAGTGCCCTAGCTTCCTTGTTCTCCATGATGCTCATAGCCATTAACAGATATATATTGATCGTCAAAGGAAAAGCTGTGTATGCTATGTTCTACTCCAAGACCAAGTCCGTTATCAGTATTGTAATAGTAAGTATTTAATTACATGTACTTTAAATTGGAATTCAATTCTGATGCAAAGATTAAAATTTTAACCTTCATAGAATTATGGTTCAACTGGCTAACCAGAGTTCAAACATATACATGGTGTCTAACATTGCGGGAAGGCTTTGGAACTAACCTACGGTGAGCTAGCAAACTATTACTAGGTCAGTAGGCTAGCAAACTATTACTGACCTACAGTGCGACTTATGTACATTCAACACTGGTATATTTATGCCTTGGTATATTTATGCCTTGGTATATTTATGCCTTGGTATATTTATGCCTTGGTATATTTATGCCTTGGTATTTTGGGTCAGTGGTAGTTTTGACATATACTACATTTATATTGGCAACATGTAGTTCCTATAAATGATGCAATTTAACAGCATTTGCTGAAAAGTAAACTTTACATGAAACTGTCTATGTAGTGCAGTAATGCACCAGTGGCGTGGCAGTAACCTGGCGTTCTTATGATTAAGCCACATTTTGCTCAGCCAGTGCTGTAAATGCAGTTCTCATCCTCTCCATCTTTAGTCCTATTTTAAAGCTGGATGTATGCAATGTATATTGCTTTGTTATGGTTGGCACTTCCCCCATGCAGACATTGATTTTTTATGTTATCCTGTTTGTTTTTTGTTTCCAGGCTCAGGCCAGCTTAGCAAGTTAATCCTGACTGTGCCATGTTCTGCCGACTTGTACCAGGTCCCTGCTGACCTGTGCCAAGTTGGCACACATGTACCAACTCTGGAAAATTGTTTAAGTGCTTTTTTATTTATACTTCAATGTTTTTGTTAGTGTCCAAATACATTTTTCCTATTATTTCCAGTCACAGGTTGGCCTAGAAAGCTTATGCTGACCTGTCCTGGGTTCTACCAATTTGTACCTGGTACCTGCTGACCTTTACCAACTTGGCATAGTTCTATAACTAGGTACTTTTAAAACACTTTCGTGTGTTTCATGGATGTTAAAAATGTATTTCTATGATTTTCCAGGCACAGGCATCCCTAGAAAGCTAGTGCCGACCTGTGCAGGGTTATGCTGCCTTATACCAGGACACTTCCAACTTGTGTGCCAGGTTGGCACACAAGTACCAACTTGGCATAGCGTTATAATATTTATACAACCCTCAGTAGTCAATAGCGCTCCATTTCGCTTGTACTTGATTTTTTACTATAGTTTCTAGTCTTAGGATAGCCTAGAAAGTTAGTGCTGACTTGAACTTGGCCTTATCGACCTGGATGATTTATATTTTTATTATAGTTATATATATATAATATGCTATATAACAATAAATAAATTTAGGGAGAAAATTTTGGCAAGTTGTAAGACCAGTTTTATTCTCTCTCTACATGTCTCCTCAAGCCCGCAAAAAGGCATGGAAACCTAGGCTACCTACCACTATGAGAAACGTGAACCTTGAGGTTAGATCTAGACTAGTCTGGGTTCTCAAGCCTCTTGCAGACATTGTGTAGTCTACAGCATACTGTCTACAGGAGGCTTGTGTTAGACCTTACTAATCATTTGGATTTTTAATAATTCTGTCCTGCAACTATTCAGACATTTCAATTGACAGGTTTGGTGCTGGCTTTTGTTGGCAGTGGTGATTATTCCTGAGAGTGGTTTCGGAGTTTATGGTTTCAATGAGAAGGCTGGAACTTGCCTGTTTGCTGCATACTGTTTTGTAAACTACATTTATGTGTGCATTCTACTTACCCTTATGGTATTTCTACCGTCTACCATCAGTGTTGGTTGGTGCTACATCAATATCATATATAAACTAATCAAGATAAGGAAACATTTAAAAATAAGGCATAAAGAAAGAGTTAAGAAACTCTCAGAATGCTCTGGTGGGAATGGTAACACCTCTAATCCAGAGGATAGTGGCGTAGATGTGACTCTTCAGTCTCAGATTAACTCGGCTGACAACTGGGATGAGTCAGAAGACTACAACTGTGATGCCGATACCGACAATGATAGTGAGGATGAGTCAGATGAAGAAGTAGATGCTCAAGAGCAGATCATCTCACCACTGCACAGAGGTTAGACAAATAAGTTTTTTTCTGGAAGTAAATGAACCTTTTTCTATGCCAATACTACCACTATTCAACAGAAGTGATTATTATAACCTATGTCATTGGACTATCTAATGGAACTCGTATCATACCAACCAAGTTCCTAGGTTGGGAGTATCGCTTTCTTCATTCCTTCTACAGTTATTTTTCACCCTGTTTGTCCCATATTTGGTTCTAAATGGGGTATTAGTCACCTCCCCATCCATTCAGGTTGGATCAAGTCAAAAATTTAAATAATATGATAAATAACAACCAGTTTGATTGAGAACTCAACGATCCAATACAAACAAAATCTCTATGGCAGAACAAGATATATTACGGTATAACCTCTCTTAAAGACCACTTTATTAAAAGACCACCTCATGTAAGAGACCTACTTTGGTTACCCCCAACTGATTTCAAATGATAAGGCATCTGCATTGAGAGACCACCTCGCTAACGCGACCAGAGGCCGCTGAATCGGTGCTAATTCAGCATAATATACCTTGATTAAAAAACCACAACACGGAGAATTCATACAAATATAATCGCTGTATTGGATTTTGGCCAATCATTGTACAGTTGATCCCAAAAAAATGTGTTTTTTAGTTTGCTTGTTTTAAGCATTTATTACATTATACATGCACTTATAATGCAATCATGATGTTTGTATCATTTGCATGCAAGATTATAATCAGTATAACAATTAACATACAATAATGTGTCATTAATCAAACCTTCATTCGAAGACCACCTCCATTGAGAGACCACTTTTGAACCTCCGAGTGTGGTCACTTAAGACAGGTTATGCTGTACTAAATTGCTCCTCTAGGAATTTGGTGTGTAATTTGGGCTTCTCTATTACTAAACCCAACTGTTACGATGATTATTTTATGGACTGCAGCTGTTGGACCAGATTTGTTACTTAAATGCCTTTTTTTTGCGCTGAACTAGGTACTCATTTCAGCAGTAAATATAGCTGAAACATAGGTACTCATTTCAGCTATATTTACTCCCCAAATAATTAAAATATATGTGTAATCAGCTACTTTCATTGAAGTTAGTATTATTTTGCCATTGGTGTGTATTTGCCATATGACTCGATTGGTACATTGGTCTGTAACTTTATTTTCCATCACAGTACAAGGTGTACATATTCCGTTATAAATATGTACTTTTGTACATATATCATATAAATGTACATTTGAGGTACATATGTCCATATATATTATATATGTACATATGTACTGTGTGTACATTTGAGGTTACATTTGAGGTTACATGTGAATTCACTCTTTATTTGCAGATGCAGAAGCTAAAACTCCAAAATTCAAGCGTAAAATTTCTGCCAATCATTTCATACACGTGAACAATGGTGGTATGTATTATCAAGCTAGGGATATTCATTTGCAAGCTACCAATGAGTTAAATAACATTGTAACGTACTTAGGTGATTAGATATTAAGTTAACTTAATATTCATCCCCCGAAGTGCTAATTCTGGTATATATGGTATATATATATACGCCGCAATTCAATCACGCTTCTAGAAATATACATAATTATTGTACTTCGGATAATATAACAGCATGTAATTTGGAATTCTCTTCTCTTTGCATGAACTGTCAATAATAAGACGACTCCAAATTGTAATCGTTAGTACAAGCAATATTGAAATACTACTGTGTCTTTTATTAATACTGACATGGAATTGGAAAACATATGGATTGACATTAGCTTATGATAGTAGGCCATACCAACATTGTGTTTAAATGAAAGGTTGTCAATGTACTTAAAAACTCTTTGTAATTAAAGGTTAACTAACATGCAATTGTATGCAATATCTAAACTCCTCTACTAGCCTTATAGCTATGGTGTTTGGCAAATTGGAATAGGTATGTTACAAGTGTGAGAGATCATTACTGATTCATCCAATTATATTAGGAGTATCACAATATGTCAATGTATCACATACTAAAGTATTGTTAGTAATACACATCCGAAATGCAATAAATTTATGCCAAAAATATGCCAATATCATTTTTCCGGAGATTATGCAGAAATATCTGGTTTGGTAGCTCTGTGATGTGATTACTCTTATTTAACTAAGATTATGATAACATTATAATCGTGTGTATTGGAATTGATGTGCCAAAAACTGAGGTATTTTTCTCTTGTGCAGTAGGACTCTATACTGTCTAGTGTCTACTGTAATGGCTAAAAAGGCACACACAGAGCATGCTTGCAACATAGAAGCATAATAATTATGATAACATTTACTACAGCAAACAAATTTCACTGCAAATTTCCCTTTCAGTTTGGTCTCCTTGATCTTAGCGTATATCTGGGATTTGGGGTTGTAGTTTTGGGGTACCAAATGGGTATTGTGAGACTTAGTCTGAGGTGCACCGAACTGAAAAGAAGTTTTACCCAAATTTCAATAAAATACCGAAGTGAAATTATAGCAATCTCTTAATTCCTGTGTTATAGTATATAGTAGCTGCAACAGCTCTCCTCTGTATCTGCTGCTGTCTTGTTGTCTTGTACTTGATGTGTTTTCTTTCTGACAGGTTTCAACAAGTCAGAGCAGGTGGTGACAGTTGTGCTAATGCCCCACTCTCACAATGACCCTGGCTGGTTGTGGACATTTGATGCGTATCATCAATCGAACACACAGAGTATACTTGACAATTTGGTGAGTTCTTTTGTGTGAGTGATGAGGAGTTTCCAACTGATCAGTGGAGACTAGTGACATCCAGCTGTGTTTTGATATTAACACGAGCTAATGCCCCCCCCTCGCCCAACCGTTATTGTAACTTGGCTAACCGAAAATATATTTGCGATTTGATGGGTGGCTGCTGCTGAACAATTTGCTACTGTTGTATCTTTCCTAATACCGCTAGCAGCATCACCATGCACAATAAAATAAAAATACATTTATATTACGATTAAACAAAAGCTTTTTCAGTTACAAAGAAAATACTTGTAGCATCTTAGGATCTCACTGTTCTTGTAATAGTTATAGACCCATTTCACGTCTGCCCTTATTTTCGAAACTTTTGGAGAAAATTATTAATATGCAGCAGCAAAACTACGTTGAGGAGTACGCCATTATTACCCATGAACAATACGGCTATCAAAGAAAAAAGGTACTTGCGATGCTCTGGTAGATTTTAATCAAAATTCCTTTAATGCTCTCAGCAGTGGCAATGTCATTTTAGGTGTTTTTATTGATTTTGCGAAAGCCTTTGATACAATTAACCACACACTTTTATTCCAAAAATTGGAAATTTTATATGGATTTAGTAAAATACAGTGAACTGGTTTGAAAATTATTTATCAAATCGTCAATTTGTCGAAATTGACAATTTTAAATCTGAATCAAAAATGAATCCATGTGGAGTATCACAAGGATCAGTACTAGGTCCTACTCTTTTTATTTTATATATTAATCATCTAGTCATCACCACTGGCTTCCTTCAATCTACTTTATTCGCTTATGGCACAAATCTGTTTTATCAAAGTAAAGAACTGAACAAAGCTGTCCCACAGATTAATGAACAGCTTGAAAAAAGTATTTCAGTGGTGCGTTTCAAGCAAATTTTAAATTCTTCAAGCATCTTTAAATTTTGGATAAAACTAATTTTATTTTAATGAAGAACCACCAGAACAAGTTCAAATTGCTATCACCTATAAAATTCTCCAATTATGAAATCCAGAAGGTTTCCTGTGTTAAGTTTTTAGGAGTTGTCGTTGATGAAAACCTCAACTGGGAGCTCCATATAAACAGTGCCAAAAGCAACATAAATAAACCCTGTGGGCTTATATTTTGTGCATCTCAGTTTTTACCAACGTCGGTTTTAATAATGTTGTACAACTCACTTGTAAACAGCAAAATCATTTATTGTATTGAAGCATGGGGAAATGCCCCGCAAGGGGAAATGCCCACAAATGCATTTAGACAAGATTTTAATATTGGAAAAAAAGCTTTTAACAATAATTTATAAAACACACCCACGAGAACACACTGCACCATTATTTCAGAGAGCAGGAATTTTACCAATCCATATTTTATACAAGCATTGTATCTGTGTTCTTGCCCATAAGCTATTTTACTCCTCATCTCATCTTCGAACACCTACCCATAGTTTTAATGCCTCTCTTCAGATCCATGCAACCTCAGCCTACCTTTCATTAAAACGTCGAGGAGGTAGCGTAAAGTTTCATACCAAGCATCCATTGCATAGAATACTATCCCAGTAAATTTGAGGGGGATTCCAAATTTAACCAGTTCAAGGTGGTCTTAAATATCACCTACATGATTCACTGGAGTAGCTGAAGCACCTCAATATCTGATTATTGTTGTATCGAAAGGCCCAACGCCCCGATTAGTCATGCTATGGTGCACATGAGCCTCATCATTATTTTTCTAATATTTTTATTGTATATGAAATATTGATGAAATAACAATCAAATCAAAAATCAAAGGAGGTGCAGGCTGCAGTATCGATCCAGGAAATACAGGCAACAGTAGAAACCCAGGAGATACAGGCAGCAGTAGAAACCCATGAAATACAGGCAGCAGTATCAACACAGGAGATACAGGCATCAGTAGAAACCCAGGAGATACGTTTTATTGTACATGTACTTGGTATGATGCAGCTGCCTTAACTCTGTAACCATCTGAACTCCTCTGTATGCTTGGATAGCTATTTGCAAGTGTTCCTGCAGCACAGCAATGATGCTAATTTTGTAATTTGCTTATACAGACTGTAGAAATCCATTAGATGGTTTCTAGACGTGTTTGTAAACTACCTACACATTACCGTTTGCCTTCACAGGCTGCTGTCCAGCTTGTGTTTGGTTTAATGAAGCAGTCAGTCAGGTTGTCAGTTGGGTGCCTGATTGTTGATACTTGATATTTTAGCTGACACAAGAAGATGGAAATAAATCATTAGAAGAACTAAAGCTTTGTCCGCAGGAGACACTAATTCTAGAAGCCAAGTGAAATATGCAGCCGAGTATCCAAGTCAGACATTTATGATAGTCCGACATTTACATGATAATATATTTATTTACATTAATGTATATTTGCATTAGCAGAGCTAAATAGAACTATGTCCATGTGATAGATCTAGTAGTATGTCAATGATGTCAAGAGTCAATGTATGTCAATGATATCTAGAAGTATGTCAAGATGTAATATCACATCTATATACACTATTACCACCACGCTGTGAAGACATGTGTATCTATGTGAGTAGAGATAAAACACTCGCGTAACATGCTGCTGCATTCAGTAAATGATAAGGTCAAGATGCAATTGCATACCTTCATGTAGCATAGTTAGAGCAGACGGTTCCAAGGACATATGGGGGTCAAGGCTGGTTTCCTGAGTCTCCATTCTCATTGGTTGTAAGGTGGTGCTGATTACAGACAGCGTAATGAACAATGATTCTCTGTGTATCTGCAGAGCTTGGAGAAGGGCTAGCTGCAGCTCATGTCTGCTCAACAACACTAACAGTTTGCCTTGTATCTACTCGCCACCCGAACAAAAGCTCAGTGTCTCATATTTGTTAATAAGCTTCTTCCGACCCAATTTGTTATTAGAAGGGGGTCACTTTCATGTCACACACTCACACTGGATTATTTGTTATCTTCCGAAATGGCTATACAATCTGTGACAACCTACAATCTGTGACATTTGGAAACTCTACCCAGCTTTCCACTGGTTCTGATCAATACCTGACATTGTTAGATTTAATGCATCCATTTCCTGCTGAGTATTTATATTAGGATGATGCATATACTATAATTATGGTCATAGTTGCTGTGCCTACAAGTAAGGTCCACAAGTAAGGCCCACAGGTAAGGCCCACAACTAAGACCCACACCTAAGGCCCACAACTAAGGCCCACAACTAAGGCCCACAACTAAGGCCCACAACTAAGGCCTCATGTGCTACAACTGTGTATTGAGACACAGCAATGCTATCACTATATTATTGAGGGGAAGATGTCATTTTATTATTATTTTCTCACAGTAATATACTTCTGTCATCGTGTAATGATATAATTGATTATATAATTATGCATGAGCTGTAATGTTATAAAGATATTCCAAGTAATCTATTTCTTTGCATACTGTACAGTAATTATACAATTTTGATTTGTATTTTGCTTAAATACAATAAAATATGGCAGACGTTCATCTCTGAATTAATTTCCATCTAGAGTTGTACAAGATATACCAACCCAAGATTATAGTGCGCCTATGCTACTGAAACAAATACATGAGCTATCATTATTACCTGTCAAAATGAGTTTATGGTACGGTGCTAGTGGTTTTCTTCTACGGTGCTGGTGGTTTTCTTCTCTTTCTTCTCTTCTCTGTAAACGGTGTGAATAGGGAAGGGACCCTAGCTCTCTACTTCTAGTGGCAACACCTAATCTGTCCTGCCAAGCTTTGACAAATATGGAGTTGACCCCAAGACGAGTCGCGGTCCCCAGAAACAGGTTTGCTTGAGGGGGTCCAGACTCTTTGTGGGGGGGCAACGCCACATTTGACAAAGCTTGGAGACTGTGACTTGGCAGCATTTGACAAAGCTTGAGAACAGGCTAAGCAACACCTCCAGCTATCTACTCTACATATTCTTGGATTGTGGAACTTCATGGCTGGGTTCAAGCAATCATAAAAGCATAATAATGTTCTAATAAGCTTTTATGGTTCCATGCGTATTCCGATAAAACTTTGTATAAGAGCAAAGTTCCATCTGCACATGACACACTGGAAGAAAATTTGTAGATTCCTAATTCGGTAGATTATCTGGCAATAAATGGTAGTACAGTGGAACATGCATAATTCAACTTTCAGGGGACTAGAGAATTTTGTTTGAATTATGAGATGTTTGAATTATCCATACCATTATCCTTCAGTGAGACGAAAGTTTATTGTATAAATTAGCCATGCTCGAATTATTCATGTTCCACTGTATATAGCAACTTGGAAATTCCGTGATGTCCGGATAAGAAATAATTGGTTGCCACAAATCATACCCGTGGCTGTTTAGTTTACATTATTTTTGTTCTTGATTAGATATACAATTTCATGTTATTTATTCATGTTATGTTATATTTATATTATTGAAATTGGAACATATTATTTCTAGGAATTATTAATGGGTCAGAAAATTCTGACAGTTTTGTGCAGGTTATTCATGTAATGAAAACCAGCATTGGAATTGTGACAGGGAATCTCAAACTACGCCACCTGCAGTGGATTATCATTAGATGAGATAACATCATGTGTAATTGTAATATGATTGCAATGTAGCAGCTTCCCAATCTACAACTGGTTGACATAGTAATATAAGAAAGCTGTAACTTAAAAGTGGACCACAACTCCCAAATATAAGCAGAAAAGGTAAACTATTTTGGCTATCCTATTAACATTAGCTATTTTAGACTTGTTTTTCCTATACATATTCACTTTTTATGTTTCTTATATCTTCCCAGCATGATCGTATTATGCATATCTTTTTGCTAGAAAAAGTGTTATAGCACTTAATTACTGCCACAATAAATATGACAGGCCACAAATAATATATAACAGACTAATTATAACTAAGGGTATACTAAGTTTAACAATAATGCAGGCAGACCAAAGTCGTACAAAATATGACAAGACACATTAACTGCTAAAGAGTATTTTGTACAATCACGAATGGAATTCAAAAAAATTGTTTTATTTTCTTAAAATTTGGTTTGTTCAAATTCAATTAAATGAAAGACTTCAACAATTCATTGTTTCAAAAAATTTTGTCGATGAGATCACAGGTCATGACAATAGTCATTTGGACATTAGTATGAGACATGCGGTAATCAATTGAAACTGATCACATAGCAACAACTCAATGGATACAATAAATACAATAACTAGCCGATTTGATATCAATTTCCTTGAGTTTAATTTCCGATTCATATTTTGGTGCAAGTATTATTGTACCATTGGCATTGCTGGCAGCCTATATTAGGAATATATTTCCTTGCTATTCAGTACTCGAATAGTAAAAACAGACAATGTAATCAATCATTTTTTGAAACTACGAAATGTTTAAATATTTCATTTAATTTGGACAAAACAAATATTTTGAGAAAGTAAAACAAATATTTTGAATTGGATTCGTGATTATATAAAATACTCTTAAGCAGTTAATGTGTCTTGTCACATGATACATGTAGAAGACTGTCAGACTCGTATTAGTGTCAGTATCAACATAAACAGTCTATATACTGGCCAGCTTATGGGGCCAGAGACTGAAGATTAGTCTAGAATAGAAAACTCCGAGCTTTCCCAGCAATGTAGGATACAAGTAAGCCGACAGCTGCCGTTATTGTAACGGTGGGCATTGATGCTAAGGCTAGTTGTCTACAATCTAGTTGTCTTTGATTGTGTTCTTAATCCAGGTATTGTAGGCGGAGACCCTAGCCAGCACTACTGGATATATTGAGGGGAAGTTACCATTGATGAAGGATATTACCCCCACCTGCTTTCTATCTCTGTTGCTGGTCTCGCATATTAAGGGGCCTCCAGAATCACCCTAAAATAAAATTGAACTTTAATGTAACTGTAAGCACTATGCTAAATTTTCCATGTAATCTACATGCAATTAATTAGCGACACTGGCTGAAATATCAACAATTGTTGAACCACCAAATGGAACCGTCGCGATAGTAATCAAAACATTTATTTAATTTCCGTGCTGTTACATCTTCGCCGCTGCAATAAAAGAATTGCTCTATGCTAACCGCTCTTTCTTTTGATGCTAGACAATATTTGATGGAGTACACTACATCATGAGGTCTTGAATTACAACTTTCTACTGGTTTATGATGCATTCAACTGTCACTAAAGCTCACATGGCATGTGATGATGGGTGCAGAAATATACCAGTGCTAATATGTAATAATTATAGGGCGTAAATCTCACATGGCAAGCTGATTGGGTACTTCCTGGTCTACCTCCAGCACAGATTCTAGTGTCACTTGTCACTCCCCAGATTAGGGAACACTGACGATCCGGCATCAATGGTAGCTTGGCTTTCTGAATAGTAGAAGTTGTCCCCCCACCTACAAAATATGTAATGGACGGACATGGAATTTATGGCTTGACATACATATATACTAGGATTATTTTATCTCATGTTATTCATCTAAGTTTTTATTATCAATATTTTGTAATACTAAATGTGTTGTACCACAAGGTTGCTAGATACCTAGCAAGTAGCAATAGCAAAGTAGCAAGTAGCAGTAGCAATAGCAAGTAGCAATAGCAAGCTTGATAAACGTTCTTTCACTTAACAGCTGGCAAACTCACGAGAGGTTAACCACCGTTAGCCAGCTAAACAATGCATCATCAAATACTCATCTTCAAACAGATTTCAGTGAAAGAAAATGGGTCAAAGTGGACAATTCAATTCATATATGAGAAAGACAAAATATATCTTGTATGGTTGTACTAAAATTTCTAGATATCAATCAGACATGCTTTGGGAGTTGTTACCACTCTTCTCCAAGCTGCAAATGTATAATTTTCCCATTGAATTAATTTGAGTAGTAGCCTCAACTTTTACTCAAAACACATTTGTTTCAGGCAATTGTTGAAATGCCAAGTTGTTCTGAGAAGAGACATCTGAGCATTCCTTCTTCACAAACAATTCATGTGGAATAAACAGGGAAGCAGTTATCTACTGTAGATACTGATTGATTAGAAATATTGGGATGATTCGGCCAATCAATGATCTCTAATCACTCACATTAAAGTCTAACATGTCTAACATCTACCACATTTGCGCAATTCTATCCTTACCTAAACTTAGACACCCCCAGCCATAGGCTGTGCATGTGTCTGCAACAATCTGATCAGAGCTGTTGGCAAGTGTCACAAGATCCACTCTGTCCGTCTCAGACAGTCTAACTGTCTCCCTGAGCTTAACCAAAGCTATGTCGTGCTTGAAGTTGCCTGTAGAAAGATGGGAATATATCGTCAGTGTAACCTGAGCCTGGCCATCCACCCTTCTCATCAAGCATGCCTATTTAGGTCATACATACTAAGTCAATGGAAGACAGGTACAGTTCTACATGCCTATTTAGGTCATACATACTAAGTCAATGGAAGACAGGTACAGCTCTACATGCCTATTTAGGTCATACATACTAAGTCAATGGAAGACTGGTACAGCTCTACATGCCTATTTAGGTCATACATACTAAGACAATGGAAGACAGGTACAGCTCTACATGAGATCTGATCAAGAAGCTTGGCAGAAATAGACGTAAACATTGTTTCGGACTCTTATGTGATCTCGTCAAAATTATGCTTTTCCAATCTGGTTCTACTTGCTTGATTGAACAATTGACAATTTCTCATGTTTGACAGAACAAGATGTGTGAGCAAGTAAACTAGTGCCCAGATATGTTTAATATAAGTCCTACTTCTCTAGGTATCTCAATCGAATCCGACACTGTTCGAATTTTGCACCTTCAAAACGGAGTGTCCATTGTTTTGACAACCATAGACAGGGGTAACTATACTACTTACCCAAATCCAAAGCCCCAACCGCAATATTAAAACTCATTTACGAAATGCCAGCTACAAACAGTATGTATTCCATCTCAACCTCTAGCAAAGATCTTATTCAGACCTTGTTCGCTGTATACCAGACTATCACTTCCATCATCTTAGTCCAGTCTGTGGGACTAAGACTAAGATGTTCAGTGGCCTAAACAGAGGGCCCGATGACCAGACTAATGCAAGCCTGCCTTGCATGTATGTTTAGGAAGATAGAAATACGTACATCCAAGTGTCAGATCTAGTCACCGTCTTGGACAGGACACCATATATTGTTAACACAAGTAACACCTTATATTGGTAACACATGCAACACCTTATATTGGTAACACATGCAACACCTTATATTGGTAACACATGTAACACCATATTGGTAACACATGCAACACCTTATATTGGTAACACATGCAACACCTTATATTGGTAACACATGCAACACCTTATATTGGTAACACATACAACACCTTATATTGGTAACACATGCAACACCTTATATTGGTAACACATGTAACACCTTATATTGGTAACACATGTAAATTTAAAAATATTCTGCTAAGCATTCTATGGAGGATTTGGTGACCCGTGAGTTACATTTTGTGTTCTGAATTAGCTTGTAAAAACTGAAAACCTAAGTGGTTTTCTCTCAACTGGCTAAGCTATTGGATGACCACCTAAAACAGTACAAACCAATTCAAATTCCAGATGTATGATTATTATGGGAATTGTCTGCTCTTACTGTTTTATCAACAACTGGTGTAAATTGATCAAACGGTAATGCTAATACGAGTGCTAACCGGTAATATCACATTACTTCATGCAACTATAACTAATAAACTTTATTCATCGGGCTTTCTCGGTAAATTGTAATTATACAAACATATAAATAATAAGTTTGGGTAGAGGAGTGTATTTGGGTAGAGGAGTGTATTTGGGTAGAGGAGTGTGTTTGGGTAGAGGAGTGTTATGTTGTAAAACTTATTTACCACTATCTGTATACTGTGGGTAGATTATAATAACCTCTGGGTGGTACTCCATTTGCTGCCAGTCTACGATGTTCAGTATCTTTCCTAAAACATGGAGAAACCCTTCCCGTACTGATCTCTGAAAGTAAAATAATATATGATGTTATTTAATGGAATGGAAAATCAGATAAAAATAATAAAAAATATAATAAAACCTGTAAAGTACTAGGTAGCATTCTACAGCGGTTAAAAATAATGTGTGCTGCCTGCAATTTGTTTGGATTGTCATACATTGGATTGTCAGTGTTCAATTCTCCATCAACTTGTTCCACATGCTGCAGTTCAGGCTACTAGTTAATTAAACCTGTTCCTAGTTGATTTTTCAGATCTTGTAAGCACTGTCTCAATTAGGTGACCAGCTGACATTAGGTGACCAGACCAACAATACCAGCTGATTGCTTTAAAACATACGCAATTAATTAATTATCATTATAGTTCAGCTGTCAAAAGGATCTGATGTGCCAGCAAACTGTTTATGGGGCTGAGTAAGGCGTAGAGAAAAGTAGACATTGTGGTCAGCTTTCAGTAGACATTGGGATCAGCGGTCTTGTATCATCAGCAGTGCAAGAAGATAGAAGATAAGCTCAGTGGGCTTTTGGGATTTGATCGGAATGTAGCAGCTCTGAGCTTCAGTTGTTTTGTGTGTGTGCTGCTTCTGAACTCAGTGCCAAATTGTAAGCTGATTGCTTCTACCTCGACACAGCACATCACATACTACGGTACATTGTGTAACCCCCCTCACGATAAGCTGTTAACCTCCCAATCTACTAGGTACATTTCAGGTCTTCCTTGTCAATATTCCATATTCCATGGGAAAACAATTCCCCATACAGTGCAGATTGGAAAGGCAGTGTTTTGATGATGTGAATGTGTACACATTTTTCTTATTGATATATTGTTATAATTGTGCATCTTACCTGTAAATTGCCAGAGGCAAATCTGGCATGCCAGTCACTAGGCCTGCTCAGTCCATTTCTAGAAATAAACATCAATATTCATCATATTACATGTTGTAATATAGCCATGTCATAAGTACATGTATCATCATTTGGTTGCGAGCATTATTAGTGTCTAGCTGGAGAGGAGATAGATCAGCTTGTCAGCATCTTACCGTCAGCATGTCAGTGTTAGCATGTCAGCGTCAGCATGTCAGCGTCAGCATGTCAGATTGGAATATTTTTCTCTTAAGCTGGTAGTAATTATTGTATAATACAATACTACACGTAATTATGAGAGATTACCAGAAACTATATACACAAATACCTCTATATTGTATGGTAATAAGTAAAATATGATGCTGTAGCCTACTCCTGAATATAAAATGAGGATCACAAAGACCGCTCAATATACTAGTAAAGTAGAGTGTGACTAAAACAAGTATAGTTTTGAAAGAAATACATTTCCATTTTCACATTTCCACAACAGGTTTCATGTCAAGTCTTATACAATCTTTAGATGGTGCTAAAATTTGATACTACAGTGTATATAATATACATGCATATTGTTATGTAGATGTATTCTTACCCTCTCCACTTGTCCAGCAGTCCTGGCCTGCAGACTGTACAAG
>JAOQGN010280913.1:0-16562 GCA_027564295.1 Himantozoum antarcticum | reverse complement strand
TGAGCCTAAAAATCTTTGCCTCCACACAGCGGTCCTGAATACAAGCGCATGCGCTTTAAGTCGGGATTATACGGTAGTAATATACAACATACATGTACGTGTAATTATAGGCAGGCAAAATTTGCCTTATGTGAGCCCACATGCCCACATGCCCACATGCCCACATGCCCACATGCCCACATGCCCACATTTCAGGCTATTTTGTAACTCCAAAACTACTAGAAATTTTTATGGTTTTCAACTATGAATTGCCCATACCACCAGCAGTGCAAATACAAAAGATCGTAACGGTGCTGCATTCTAGTTACAGGATATCGATGGTTAAAATCTTCAAAATCATATTGCATTACATTGAACATTCAGGTAATTGACACCAGAAGTGGCAAGATCGAATATACCAGTCATGCGCTGGCAGAAATGCATTTTGATTGGCTAACTCACTTCATTCACTTCTGGTGTCAAACTCATCCTTATATAAGTTTTTGGAAATTTTAACAGCTATATCTCATGACTGGAATGAGCATCACCATACATTTTTGAGTCTGTTCTTCTGATAGTATGAATAATTCACAGTTGAAACTATTTGTCTTTGATAGTTTTCGAGTTGGAAAATAAGGGCAAAATAGCCTAAAATGTGGGCAGAGCTCACATTAGGCTTATTATCACATAACTTCAAGTTGTAATTTTTCGTAATTAGATAACAGTCGTATATCTAATTGAACAATACAAATGTTTCAAATTCAAACTGCATCAATATTTGCAGCAACCGAACCAAGTATGTCATAAAGGTGAATATAATTATAACAAATAATATGGTAAACCCCAGTACTTGTAATCATCCTGAGAGTTGCCCCACATCAACATCAGCAGGAATTCCCTATAAACCTATATAATTGGTTGGTTCTATTAGTAAATTGCAATCCAAAGATTGAGTTTATATCTCCCTATCACTAAGATTGGCTGCATGGTTTTAGTTTAGTTGATTGAGTCATGCCACTGAAGGCACCAGAAAATTTGGCCTTGAACAAAATATTCCCCTTGGAGTTCTGCAGTTTGCTCGCAAAATGCATCTGTCTGGTATTTTTAATGCAAAAGTTACAATAATCAATAATATCAAACTACAGTTTCTAATCATCCGTGCATATAGAATATTTATCTGTATATTTGATGAGCTGTTATAGAACTTCCCTGCATTAATGAATTTAAATGAAAAATGATATTACTGACGTCAGAAATCCAAAAGTGCAATTTTGAATATTGAATTATCGTTATTGATATTAACTAACAATTATCTTATGGTGATAAGGTTGCTCAGTTTGTTCTCTTTCCTAATTCTAAAATTATTTTGCGATTTCGGTGTTGTAGTAGTTGCTAAATAATTTATCGCGTATATTTATGTTGACGTTACGCTACAGTAACAACTACATTTAGGATTATATTATGTCACTGGAAAACACAATCCTTCTATCAACTTCCAACTCATCAAATAATTCCAATAATTTAATGAAATATACAGCTATCACTTTAGGCAACTGCATAAAAATATATCTTTACTGCGGAATGACACGAAAATATATTTGTCATTTTTATTATTATTTTTGATATATTTAATAATTTATCATACAATATGTTTTTAATATTTTTATATTTAATTTATGTCTGTTGGAAATCACAACATTACAATAGACATTCAAATCAACAACAATATGGATGCTGAGAACCTAAGAACCTCATTCTAAATGAAAATGTCCAATATTCAATTTCTGTCAGCGAAATTAACGACTATAAATATTATGATTCTGTCTTGTACACCCCAAGAAAAATGTTACAGGTGGCCAGGACACGGTCCTGCACGCTTTCATCTACATGTACATCAATAGCATTTACCTGCATGCATGTGTAATCTTGTGCATTTATTATTCTACATAATCAAGTAGTGGCAAATATGCAGGATAATTTTAGATTCGATATCCATACCACAGCATTCATGATTCACCTGTGGTCAGTAAATTTTGCAAAAACTTTTCAAACACCTACAGTCATTAAAAGAACTTAGCCAACGATGGATATGATAACAATGTATAAAATTGGTCAACAAATTCATCCATTCATTAATAAATCATGCTTACCTCTTGATTGCCATTCATGATATTTAAAGTACTTTGTTTTTATCAACATTGATTATATTGTGTAACAGATGACATTCATCGAAGCAGAGTGATAAGTGTGTATTGACACTAGAGTAGAGTTCAAATAGGAAATGATGGTAACACAAAAAATTTAATCACATTACGCATCGGCAATTTCCGATGCATTGTTCAGGCTGCTGGAATGATGACATTAAAGTACGTCAATATACTCTGATGACTTTCAAATAAGATTAGGGATAGTAGGGGTCAAGCATTTGTCACTTACCCGATCTAACTCAGAGATGGGTCCCATACTTCTAATGTTTAAGTCTACATCAATTTGAGTGGGCTGTGATGGATCTGTAATATAATACGAGATACAGACAAGGATTTAGTTATGATTGCAAGTGTAGAGATGGCCATGCGTACGTATTTGCTGCTGACCACTAGCACTATGCACGAATGTCAAGGATGCTCTTCAATACAGCTCTCGAAATTCAACACTGTCTACCATCACTCTCATGATGTCACTAGGAATTACTATGTAGATGTGAAGTTGTTTGTGCTACCATGCTCGATAATGCAGTTACATAATTTAATACTGTCTTGGCTTTATTCCAGTTACAATAATCAACTTTCTCCATATCTTTATTATTCAAAATTGCGAAAAATCCATAGCAAACCATGGTGAATTTATTATAGTTCGTTTGACCACATCCCTCTGTCGTAATCCCATAATATCTTCTCAAGAGCGATCGACAAAGGAAGTGTATTCTGGTGGTTTTGTATTTTTCAAATTAAACATTTACATCCATTAATTATCTAAATTGACCACAAGTGAAGTAAATGAATGAAGTAGATTTCATAACAGCAGATTGATATAGCATATAGAGCAGGCGACCCCAAACAAAAGATGTCTCATCTCTGCTAAGCACATGGAATAATGACCTTTAATACAATTTGACATGCCAAATCCCACCAGCAAAAAGCAACAACATGTGCAAAGTTCTTTGCCTTTGATACCTTTCTTAACACTAGTGAGATTTGAGCCATGCAAAAGCCTGGTTTGATATTGTGTAGCCTAAGTACTAGGCAGCAGTAGCAAGTGTGCCCACAGCAAGTTTTGCTAATCTGGTCCTCCTGCAATGAATCAAGTTACCTGTAAATATATGAACTACTTACTTTTGGAGCAAAGTTGGTCTGGGGGTTAAGATCGTGGCACCTTGTGCATGAATTTCAGGTTTGGACTCCAAGAATAATAATTCTTGGGCAGGAATCTTAACTCTGAAGTTGCTCCCAGTGTTCTGATCAGCAGGTAAATTACCTGCGATCAGGTGGATTTCCCTTGACTAGCTCAGTTATTAGGTTACCACATATAGCAATACAAAAAAAAACAACCTGAAGGTATTTTCTTCCCTTAATGGATGTTCCTCATTGCCATCACTTAGGTCTACTCATCTCACACCTTCTTCTATATGAGGTATTATTGGGTTGCCACTTAAAGCAGTAAGACGTCTTGCCAACAAATATTAATATGTTAAAATCTTGCGTTGCAATACTACACTCTATATCTTACCATCTTCTGGAATGGGACGCACTCTGGCATCGTACTTGTATAATATAGAATCCAAGATTTTAGACATGTTTTTCCCAATTTGTATACCTAGCACTTTCTCATCAATGAGGTCAGAGGAACTTTCATTGTCTGAATAATTAAATGCTGTACTATAATTTGTTAGCCCAGCTCTAAAAAATAAAACAACATTGCTTTAGCATGTATGACAAGATAAGCCGATCTGCACACAATCTTGACGATATGAAGAATCACGCTAATAACTGCAGAAAAGCGTTGTATTTAGCTTAAGGTCCCTGGCTATTTCAAAGAGTAGCGAACTACACTTGCAAAAATATATACGATCATGTAATATAACACAGAACTATGAGCTAACGGCTAAGTACAAACTAAAGTAGGATGTACCTTCTTACTTTGCAGAGGTCTATGTAAGTGGGTCTGTGGTAAGAGATGGGTTAGTGGTAAGAGGTCTATGTAAGTGGGCTCTGTAAGTTGGGCCCATGCATAGATAATTGAATCTCTAGCATAAACATTATTACCTTTTCGTAAAGGATAAAAACATTTGATGCAATCCAGTTAGTAGAATAATTTTCATAAGACAATTTCCTATGATTCTCGTTAATGTCGATATCCACAAAACACACACACACACCAATTAAATCCTCAATAAAAATCCCTACCAATAAAATCCATCTTTAAATGTTGTGGCAATTAAGTGAAACAAATTGTAGATAAACGTTTTATGTTTTTGTACTTTGAACATGGCTCAAAGAAAGCAGGTTGTCAATCCAGCGGACAACAGTCCATGTTTCGTTATTGCTAAAAGTTATTGTAATTACCAGAAAGAAGGATATTGGATGAAATTTTTGGCGATATGAAAGATTCAATTACAGCAGACTAAACTATAGGGCCTATTACAGTTGTCATGATTCATTAACATTCTTATCGGGAAGGTTGAGAGCAGTTACTATATTTTACTCAACATGCAGATTGGAAAATGAGTAAATCTAATTGCAAATGCAATTATCGGTCAAATCTTCCACGTTGATAGGCAAAGGCACACCGACAAAGGATAAAATTGGCTACGAAAGTTAAAGAAGCCGCCAGCTTTCTGATTACACAAAATTAAAGATCGGAAAATTCATAGCCCATCCAGAAGCCATCCATAATTCAGGAAACGAGGCGAAATGTCTGAAGTACGTAACATTAATTATAGCAAACCCTGTAGCTTGCCTTATAACACTGAATAAGTCGGTTTGAATTTTTACATCTTTTGGAGTTTGGACAAATCAATATGTAGATTATCTGTTTCTTTATCTTTCTCACATTATCTTTCTATAGAAGTTCTGAGTGCATTTTCAAAAGATTCTGCACATATGGGGTGAACAAATTTGACAAAGTAGGGAAAAATTGTACAAATTTTAAGCGACTGGAAAAATATCTTGTGGCAAATACAATATAGTTAAAATTAATGAATGGATGGTGCAACTGCAGACCGATTAATGGTGTGTAGGAAAGTCGTTTGAAATATATATACAGTCTTACTTTCGTTCAAAAAGTGATGCCGAATTATCCAAACCAATGCTTTGAAGAGGCTCAGATAATGATAGGAAAATTATCTTGTAAAACTGTGAATAATGTTGCCTTGTTGCGTTCGACATTGCGCCATTTACTCTAAATGTGTAATGCTTTACATTTACATATGCTCTAAATTCCAGCGATGTCATCTATTGCAGACCTATTGACAGCATACATCGGTGGACATAATATTTTGTTTAGTTCAAGAGCACAACCAAAATTGATTTGTCAAAAATGTGCTTTGACTAGCTGACAAACTCTAGTTGCATTTACAATTTGTGAAAGCCGATTCCCATTTCGGAATCGGCTACCTTGACATGGAAGTCCAGAATGCTGTTGACATGATGGAGCAAGTGGTTGCTAAGCTGATAGAGAATGGACAGCTAGCTAAACGGAACGAAGATTACCTAAAGAATGCTCTGCTACTTAGACACAGGTATGGAATATACTCTACTTCCTTTTACAGCCAAATTCCGATATGATGACCATAGAGATATATATAAAAACCGTAAAATAAAGTTATTATATATATATCTCTATGATGATGACTACGTAGCCATAGGCATATATTATACTTCAAGATCGTAATATGCTTATGGAATGCTCGAACCCATCTCCAACTGCATCTATGCTAGATTATCCCATGCTTCCAAGAATTTGGTTGCCATTAGTTCAGAAGCCATGTCAAATACAGTGGAGCTTGTATAACTCAGCCTTGGTTAACTCAAACTATTGGATAACTCAAACCCACCAGTTCAGTCCCACTCAGCTAATGATAATCTGCTGCACATAACTCAAACTTTCACTCATAACTCAAACTTTCACTCATAACTCAAACTTTTCGGGCAGGCAAATTTGAACTTTCTACTACCTTTTCACTAATACAAGATCAAAATGATCCACCATCAAACATGAATAGCTTATTAGACTGAAATTCACAGCCGTTTTTCTTGAATTTTGAGCTATCCATGTCCCAATGTAATGCGTTTTATTTTACATGTACTATAAAACAAATTTAAGGAGAAATAACCAGTTAAATGTACTGCTTTGTAACAGTACATTTAATTTGAGTTACTGTTATGTAACTCAAATTTCTCACAATTCAAAATTTTCCTGTGGTCCCCTGAGGTTTGAGTTAAGTGAGCACCACTGTATTTTTAATCTATTGCTAAATAATCTATATAGGCAGCGTTTAACCAGAACATGTTTGTTAATGTTCCAAGGTCCCCGATATATTCACTGGCTAGTGCACAAGATAAGTTCACTGGCTAATTGCATTGCTTTAGCTGAAAGAGTTTATATATTTTTATTTATTATTTAAAGTGATTTTCTAGAAATTTATCATAAATTGCACTGAACTACATTGTATAAGATAGTTATGTGGATTGTTACAATTATTGAATTATAATATATTTGATAAGAAACAATACTTTCTATTACCAGGTACTTGTTAGTAATTGTTACTCTTGTGTATTGTAGTAAAGTTGCCTTTACCTGTAGTTTGCTGTAGTGGAGTTGCCTTTACCTGTAGTTTGCTGTAGTAAAGTTGCCTTTACCTGTAGTTTGCTGGCTAATAAAGTCAACTTATACATTTTACTGTTGTGCAAAGCATATTCATTGTTGAGCATAGCATTTGGTAGTGTATATATTAATATACGTACACCACTGTTACAAAAGGTGTAACAGGTTCTGTTCTGATTGGTTATGTTTTGTGTATCACATATATGTGTGCATTTTGTAGCCATCCTAACGGAAAAGCCAAGTACATGAGCACAGATAAGGCAAAGTAAGTGACCAATTCTCAAGCACTCATTTACTCAAGTACTCATTTACTCAAGTACTCGATTGCCTAAGTACTGAATTAAAAACTCACGGCATGAGCTCGGAGTTCACACCAATATTATGAAATATATTGTATATAATATACCGGTAGACCTATAAGAGATAACGTTATTATCTCTGTATATATATCTGTTCTCATTATCAGGCAGCCTGATATATTTCAATCAATTATTTCAATAAATGTAAGCAACATGACATTATCGTTAAATGGCATTGGCCGGTCCATCTTACGTTTGTGACCCAACAGGGACCTTTTAATTTGCATTGAAATATAATTCAATAAAAATATGGGACAGCTCCATGAGGGAGAGGAACAAAGATTGGTACCTACCTGAATATATGTTTATTACAAAATTGACACGTCACGCTGTATTTATGATGTGCTGTGATGTGATGACTTATGGACTAGATCCAATATTTGTTCAATGATGTCTGAAATGATGTTTACCTTCTCTGTATATTTTCAGCTCCCAGTTCCTGCTGGCAACTAATGCTAGTTACTCGCCTGGAAATGAAAAGGAATCGGACTCCAAGGATGTCACCATTGCTATGGTAACCAATCCTCAGTTTTCCCTTAAAATTCTCACGACCTCCAGAAAATATATGTATATCATATTTATTTGCTGTATTCATTTCAATTTACATCAACATTTTTAGTAAATAATATAGTATATTGCATTTATTACTAGACTACACTGTTTTGGTGGTTTTGGAGTGTTTTGGGTCAGCGTCAGTAAAGTGTGAATTTCTCTTGTTAGCGGTGCTGATTGGTTGTCGTTAGCACTGCTGCATTTCTTGAAGTGCTTTGCTGTGCACAAGAAGTGTTCCATCATCTATGGTTTGGTCCCAAGATCTCTATTATTAGTTAGTATTATTACTACTAATATTATATATTATATCAAATTATTATTGCTGATCTCACCTTTATATTATAACAATATAATATTATTACAGAACTATAATCATATTTTCCTTCACTTTAGCCGGACACTCATCAGGATTTGATGAGAAGAATTAAGAATCTAAGTGGAGACAACAATGATAGGCAGTACAACTTTGAGCTCCTCAAGAAGATCCCTGCAGGTGCTGAGGTGGCATCAGTTCTAGTTGGTACGTGTCTCTGGTGCAGACTTGTGTCTCTAGTGCTGATTTGTGTCTCTGTTGCTGACTTGTGTCTCATGCCGGTCAGTTTTTAAAGCTAATTTGGAATTTGGTTTTAAAAAAACAAGTGAAAGGTGTCGATTTGCAGATGGAGACAACAGTATGTGCATATGTCATGAAAATATAATTTATATTATTAGGCATTAAATTTGTTGAACGAATGGTTGCATACACTGTTGCATACACTGTTGCATACACTGTTGCATACATTGTTATGCACAATGTTGCATATATTGTTATGCACATTGTTACACACATTGTTACATTGTGCACGTAGGTACATTGAACAATTTAGAGAAACCATGTGTGGTCTTTGTCAGACTGTCTAAAGGGAAAATGTTGGATCACATATCTGAGGTGCCATTGCCTGTCAGGTTCTTGTTCATCTGTGTGGGGCCTCCTATTCCACACATGGACTACGTAGAGATTGGACGTTCTCTCTCTACGCTCATGGCTAACCAGGTAAGTTATATAATACGATGCATGCACTGGCTTATAGTAGCTGCACTATAATTATACCTGTACTGTACCAGATATGCACATAATTATACCTGTACTGTACCAGATATGCACATAATTATACCTGTACTGTACCAGATATGCACATATTATACCAGAAAATATGATCTACAAAATTTCTCTGCTAAAAATACGTGGACAAAATTCGATCCTTAAAATTGCTGCCTGTGTTCTGATCTGATCAGCAGGTGAAACATATCGGCATCCAGGAGGGTTTCCTCGACTGCCTCAGCTATTGGACTTCCACCTAAAAACTATACAAAAACAAGTAAACAAAACAAACAAACATGCTCACTTAGATGGATGATAGCTTTGCATGAGCATGTGACTGAATATACTGCTAATATAATATGAATATGATAAGATATATGATATGATATGATATGATATGATATGATATGGTATGGTATGATATGATATGATATGATATATGATATGATGTGATGTGATGTGATGTGATATGATATGATATGATATGATATGATATGATATAATATGCAATAAATGCTAATACATGTATAATAAATAGCAAAATTGTAAGGAACAAAAATAAGTCATTGCATTATTTATCAGTAGTTTGTGCACACTAAGCTCAGAGTAGTTTTATCCAACCAGAACAGTTACATCAAACATTATTAAATGGTTATTATAAATAATATTTTGGAAATATTTGTTAAATAATTTATTCTTACATTACTAAGAGAGTGAGTGGAAATAATGAATGCATGGCATAATTAATTCTCCTCAGCTGTAAATGCGTAAAGGATATAGCACTAAATTAAACTTTTATTTAACATTATGGACTAATGGCTAATGGGGTAACATGTGGTCATTACACTGCTGAACCTGGGCGAATGGACACTATTTATCGGTCACCTTTGTTATTATCTGCTATTATATATATATAGAAACATGTAAATAAGAGAATAGTAGAATATAATATTGTGCAAAGTTGAATATCTGAATATCCTCAAGAGTCAACAGTCAACAGTCTGTTGATATAGGTGAAATAAGGTCAATCTATCCTAAATGATGCTTAGGTATTGTAAAATACCAAAAGTCATCAGAAGTAAAGCAATTTGAAGTGTAATGTCATAAATATACGTCATATAGCATGCTCACAGCTGTCAAGGTTTTGACAATTTTGCTGTGTCATGCTTTTTGTTTCAAGTTCTTATTACTTTACAAAGGCATCACGCACCAAGACGCTCCTACGCTGGCACCGGTTTTTACTAGAGCTTACACATTGCATCATGTATTAAATTTTTGCGTCTGAGGGTATAATTATTGCAGCTTTCTTCTATCAAATCATTTTTTGTAACCTCAACCTAATTCTACTCGCTTTGCTTGCAGAGGTTTCATGAAGCTGCCTATAGCGCATTGGACAGGCCAGCTATCTTGGCTGCCATGAATGAGTTCCTTGATGAGTCATTGGTGCTGCCCCCTGGTGAATTTGACAGCAGTACCCTGCTGCCGATGCTGCACATGGCTCAGCAAAAGCTCAAGGAGAAAAAAGAGAGAGAGCTGAAGGCTAAGGCAGAGCGAGACCAGCAAAAACTTGGTAATTATTAAAAATGCATTGCGCAAATAATGCGTAATTAATAAAATAATTACGTAAGTAATAAGTAAATATATATTTTTATATTTTATTTGTTCACTAATTTCTTTCTGTGTCTGAACAATAATTGCTATAGATCAAACTCAATAATTACTTGAACTTTAAAATAATTGACAATAATGATTACAGAATTTATTGTGATTAATTGCAAATTACCATAAACAATAATTTCAAAAGAAAACTTTACATATGTTACAAGTAGGATTGTGTAATAATATGTCGATATAATTTGGAGTTGCTATATTTGTTGGATGTGCTTTGAGCAGATCATTATTGTTTATTTTTATCGATTTTAAAAGCAGATGACAACTTTATTAAAATCTAAGATCTATAATTTGTTTTATTAAATTCTATATATTTTTAGCATCATCAAACCTCAGCCTTCAGAGTGGTATTAGTACAACTGAAGAGGAAGACGACCCTCTGAAGAGAACTGGAAGGCCGTTTGGAGGTGTTATCAATGACTTGAGAAGACGATACCCTAAATACATCAGTGACATCAAAGATGGCTTCAGCATCCAGGCTCTTGCTGCAATGATATTTATCTACTTTGCTGCTGTTTCTCCTGCTATTACTTTTGGAGGTTTATTAGGTCAGTAGTACACTTATAGAGATATGTTAAAGACCGTAACTTGTAACAGTATTGTTGTACGTTTATGCTGAGATTTTATAACCAGCTAGATGACAAAGTATGCGAAGTTCATCATGCATATCAACGCATTTATTGCACTAGTTACATTACGACTTGCCAAAATTGATATAAAAATCCTAGACAATTCCGGCTTTAAAAATATAATAAATAAAAGAAACACAGAAAGTACATGCAACTTTAAATGTACCGTATAAAGCAGATGGGGGACAACTCCTCCAATAATATCGCTTGTAATAGTCTAAGGCTCTCTTTTTGCTCTTCCAACCCCACCAATAGGAATACTATGCATAAGGCTACACCTCTAACTTTCCATTTGCTCTATAATTGTTCTTGGTTGCTGAGTTGCATTGTTACCGCTCATGTACCTGATACTTGTAGATGATAAGACCGACAGTTACATCGGAGCTAGTGAGCTGCTACTTGGTACTACTATTGGTGGAATTATCTTCTCTCTCTTGTCTGGGCAACCATTGTTGATTGTAGGATTCACTGGTCCTCTACTTGTCTTTGAAGAAGGGGTCTATTCGGTATGTTTATCTTACAGTGTCCAGACTATGCTTGAGCAATAAGTATTTAGAACTCGGGCTTGCAGTAGCCTAAGCTTCTCCCAATAGTGGAGGGTTTCCTTTCCCCCTCCACTAATAGGAGAGCCTATGAATAAAGCTACAATTCTCAGCGCGAACTTCTGACTTTTGGCAGTGACCATTTCATGACATACTTGTAAACTCAGGTTGCAATATTGCTGCTGTTTTGGTAAAGTAGCGATTCTGCTACATATGTTGCATCTGCGTCTGAGATAGTTGCTGCATTGTTACTGTTCCCTCTCTGCTACCAACTATAGACTGTCATTTCTAAGTTTGTAGTAACTGCTGTCTTAATTAGTGGTCGAAGTGTACACATTTTATATATCAAAATAAAAAAATTTGTCTGTTTTTTGGGATTTTTACAGGCTCTTGGAGTCTGTGAGAGCCTGTATAACACTTTGAGCACTGGTCACTCTTAATATTAATAAATTTTGCTAGTATTATTCATGAGACTTGCCTCTACGGGAGCTGTAGGTGCGATGAAGAGGGAAAAGGGATAATGAACATCAAATCCTAATTGAGATTATCTGATACAACATACGATAGGAGACAACTCCAACCGATAGTAAAGCATTATGAGTAATACATGGCTAAAATGCTGTGCTATAATTGTCAAGCAATGTTAAAAAAGTGATGTTCAAATTGAAATTGATTAGTAGTCCCACAAATGGGAAAATATTGTGGATGACGTCATATTTGCATATGAGCTCTCTAAAATACGACTGAAGCATTCCTAAGCTACTGATGGGATTTGAACCTGAGAGCCTTAATGCTCTCATGCTATCTCTATGTATTCACTGTGTGTTATTGCAGTTTGCTAAAACCCTTGACATAGACTATCTCTCGTGGAGGCTGTGGATTGGTGTATGGATATGTGTTATATCTGTCATCCACGTAGCAACCGAGGCTTCATTCCTTGTCAGATTTGTCACTAGATTCACTCAGGAGATATTTGCCTTCCTTATCTCCCTCATCTTCATATATGAGACATTCTCCAAACTCATACTGGTAAATATAATTATATATATAATATAGTCATGAGTCTGCTTGGCATACAGGTTGGCATATAGAATCTAAAACAAAACTTAAAAGGAGAAGGTTGTGGAATGAAAATATCGTCATATTGATTTTTGGCCTGAGCTGCAGGACACAACTTAATGGTTAAAAGCACTGTTAGCCTGCACAGCTATAATGCCTACCGACCTCTGTGTAAGATATTTGACAAACTCGGCCTACTTTGTCTTTCCTTGCAAATTAAAGATGATACAGATGATTATATTTAAAGCATTGGAAGACTTTATCTACCGATATATATTGATCTAGAAGGTTGGTCCATTACATCTAATGCTAATGCTAATGCTAAATGTTAAAACCCATGATAGTCTCACAAATGTGAGAAATTAGCTGAAGCCGCGGCTGCATAGAAGATGCCAGATTTGTTCTCTAAAAACTAGAGCGAGTCTGTCATTGACGGAATTGAATCTGTGATTCCTGCAGATGGTTGAAAAGCCAGAGATGCAACAGCAAAAGTTATGCAAGACAAGCATATTATTATTGTAGCTTATTACATATGTACTGCAGTTGCACACAGACTCACTATTTGTGTTGTTACTGTAGGTGTTCAAAGAGCATCCTTTGTGCTGGAACTATGAGGACTGTTTTGAGAAGACGGGCCGCGCTTTCTCCCAACTCCCACACATTGGACCAATTATGGATAACATTACCGTGGCAGTAAACTCCTCAAAAATGTCTATTGCTTACAACTCTACAGCCACGGGTGTCAAATCAGAGACTGTTCCCATTGACATGCTCGTACAACCCAATACTGCTCTGTTGTCTATGACCTTAACGCTCTTCACCTTCGCTTTGGCATACTACTTCAAAGGATTGAGAAACGCTAAGATCCTCGGAAGAACAGTGAGTGTTATTTAGCAACATGTTGTTAGATAATTATAATTAACGATAATTATTTTTATTGAAATAATAGGCAGATTCACGACCTAGTTCGTTGAACCATGGGGTGTGGCCTAAAAAACATTTTTATCTTTTGTATTCATAATATCAGCCGATTTCAGTACAGATAATTATTATCAATATAGATAATATCAGCTGGTTTGGTGAACTAGGTCGCGAATCTGCCTAATACTACATGTATAAGAGTATCTCAAGATAATTATAATATCTTCCCTATAAGGGGAATTAACTTTATGGTAATGACTAAAAATAACAGGGAGCCATTGATGAGACTGGAGTAAGAGAGCTTGCCATCCGCAGTTTTGAAAATCTGCGGATGGCAAGTGCTGGTTAAATCTTTGAAAACATGGAAGATAATTATCTACTGCATTAAATGAATCTGAATTCTATTAATTTTTAACCTAACCTCTTACACTTGGTCAAAGACGGGTTTGCTGCCATCTTCGTTACTTGTGAAGTTGTCTGCACTGTAGGCAAACAACTCTAAAATAAACAAACAAAATTATCTACAATACTGATACTGTACTAAAATAATTTGAGTGTTACGTGATTGATCTGATCCTACCCTAAAGTATATTATTTGCTCAAACAGAGCTTTGATTTCCAGAGGTGAGGCTGGTTATTTCTAAGTTTTAATGAATGCATGAGCAACCGTTCCCCCTGCTCTATTACTCTGTATAACTTCTTTATGCTCTGTCTATGTAGATTAGAAGAGCTCTGGGTGACTTTGGCGTACCCATTGCCCTCTTACTCGTGGTAGCGGCAGATTTCCTCATTGGTGATGACGTGTACACACAGAAACTTTCTGTACCCTCAACTTTTAGCCCAACCTCACCTGAAAAGAGAGGCTGGTTTATTAACCCCATGGGAGCTTCAAAACCTCTGCCCATTGGCCACATATTCTCAGCAGCCATCCCTGCCCTTGTCGGTGCAATCCTCATCTTCCTAGAGACTCTGATCACTGGGTAAGTCATCTTTAATCATCAAGTACCTTGTGATATAGACATTAGTTCCCATGATGATGTTCTTCAACTGTAACACAGGCTCGGTGCCACTGAAATCCAAGATGTATCATCTGCATTCCTGCATATTGCTACCAAGACATTCAAATAGTTATTCCTCTTGATGGTCCAGTTACTAATATCTACTACTACCTCTCTCTGAGTGTTATTTATCTGTGTTATTCCAGCCGATTGTACATTCTATAGTTTTCCTTTCAATACCTCTACCTGCCTTCTAATTCTAAACCACAAATATGTTTATTTTGGATTTTACAAGACATGAATTTGGGATTTTAGAATGATTGTCAACAAAAAAGAACATAAACTTGTAAAAGGAACAGGATTCCATCTGGATATTTTGCTAATGGGATTGTTTGGCTTGGTGAACGGATTCATGGCCCTGCCATTTGTTACCTGCGCTACAGTCAGATCTGTGGCTCACACTTCTGCTCTTACCGTCATATCTAAGAACCATGCTCCAGGAGAACAACCTAAACTAGAAAAAGTTATCGAGCAGAGAGTTACAAATTTTGGTGTGCACATCCTAGTTGGTAAGTTGTAAACACCGTTTCCTTTCTCAATATATTGGTTCTTGTATATATCGGTATACAATATATCGATTATATATCGGTATATATCAGAGATGTATAATGTCTTAACTTTTTTTTATTGTGTCGACGGCTTTGATTTTGGTAGTAAAGACTTGCTCAACATACCAAAATATTTATTAGAGTTAAATTTATTAAGATCATCACCAATAAATGGCTTTGTAAAAATTATAGACTGAAAGCAGAAATGACCAAAATTTTGTGTTGCACAAATTAGTTTGCTAATTGTTTAACATCGGGCACACTCTAGAAATACTGCACAGACTACTCACTCATAGACACAGCTTTACTTACTACTCCCACCTTATTACCTTTCATGTTATAATATTTAGCAGCCTGGGTTCCTCATAGGGCTGCAGTAGGGTAGGGTAGGGTCGACTCGATGACCCGAGCCCGACAATACAGGGTCATTGATTGGAAATATTTAGGGTCAAGTGTAATTATTGTTGCGAATGTTAGATACAATGTAAACCTCGGACTTGCTAGTGATTAGTTGATATATTTGCTTAACTAATATAATTATAACTTCAATAATTAATGTAAATAAATTTCTAAGATTAACAGATAAAATTATAATTGTCAAAATGTAATTATTATGATTGACAACATCACTAATATTTGATCTTAGAATTTCCTACCAATGTGTATTATAACATTGGCACAGCGTGACCCGCCCCGATAAGACCCCCTTTAAAAGTACCCAAGTGTTTTTCATGGCTCACTGCAGCCCAGTTTTCACAGGGTGGGAGTTGGTGAAAGCTGGGAACTCAAACTAATTATATCAGATAATCCACCGATATATCTAATACATATATTCCTATATTCTAGGTGCCTCTATGTTCCTCGGAATGGTGCTAAAATACATCCCCATAGCCACATTGTTTGGAGTGTTCTTATATATGGGAGTTGCTTCTCTTGGCGGCATTCAATTATACCAGAGAATTGTTCTGTTGATCACACCTACCAAACATCATCCAGTAGATGTGGGCTATATCAGATATGTAAGTACTATTTGTAATATTTTACTATGTTAAATCTGCATTTAGTCACATATAGAACACTGGTGTACAAGCCTAGTCGCAGTTCTGAAGTCCAATGATCATTTTTTGCCAACACAATAATCATTGTATTGAGAACTTTAGGTATTACTGGCCAAAGTTTTAAAAAGAATATAGTAAATATAGTATATACAAGTAAATATAGTATATACAAGTAAATATAGTATATACAAGTAACTATAGTATATACAAGTAAATATAGTATATACAAGTAAATATAGTATATACAAGTAAATATAGTATATACAAGTAAATATAATATATA
>JAOQGN010280912.1:0-24316 GCA_027564295.1 Himantozoum antarcticum | reverse complement strand
CATTATAGATGTGTGCTATTTGCATTAGTCACTAGCACCTAGGTATGCTGTATAGCTTGTATGCTGTATAGCTTGCATGTCATGTTAAGAGATGCTGAACATCCATTAAATAAAATAATTAATTTATATAACCGATGATAAAGGGGACTTGTTGATGATGCCTCATCTGGGATATTTGTCATATTCCCTCATGTTTAAAGAGTAGCGAAACCTTTCACTAATATTTCAAATTGCATTCACTATATTTGAAACTTTCAATTATAGTGAAACTTTCGGATGGAAGTAAAGGGCCCCTACTTTTGAATAAATTTATATAGCGAAACATTTCACTAATATTTCAAACGACCTTCGCTATATTTGAAACTTTCAAATATAGCGTAACTTTCGGATGAAGTACAGGGTATATATACTTTAGAACAAATTATTATAATGAAACCTTTCACTAATATTTCAAAAGACCTTCGCTATATTTGAAAACTTTCAAATGAAGATGAAATACTTGAAATTTTCATGAAAGTACATTCATTACTAAAATCTGAAGTTTGTCATGGGATTTGTGCCAAAAATGTACAATCCTGCACCTAACTGGAGAGTAATTATTACTAATTATTGTCCTCTCTGCAGGAAAAAGCAGCCTCAATTGAGAGTTCAAGTCAAGCAGTCATCCATATAGTAACAAATCAAAGACACAATGTCCTAAGAACGAGACGCTAAGAAGCTAGTAGTAGTAGCCGACTAGTTTCGAGAAAGTTGTAAACAAGGCAACTAGCAGAGCTGTGCTACGTTGCCAAACACAATCCGTTGCTGATATCATACTGCAACTGTGACATCAGTAAATGATATTGCCTCTAATATTTAGTTGAAAGGTTGCTACCAAAACTGTGTACATACATGTTACATCAAACTATGCCAAGCAGCGATGTCGACAGAATTTTTCAACATGCGGGTGAAATTTGTTCAAAGCGTGGGTCAGAGCTCAATTGCAACCTTAACCCATAAAAATATTTTTATAAACATATTAATTGGCCAGCAGTGGCAAGATCCATCTCCTTGGTTCGTGTGCGCGCAATATTCAGTAACAATTTTGACTTTTGAGTAAAATGTTATAATGACTTTGCAACCCAGCAACAAGTACAATCCGGACCTCGCAAGATTTGCCAACGATTATCCCAAACTATTGCAGTTTTATTGTCACTACATGGTCACTACATGGTCACTACAAGTGTTCTACTTCACAGTATCGTCACTACATGTTCTACTTCATGGTATTTAATACATTACCGAGAATTCACACAAAATCCTTCCAGTAGTTGAACTTATATTGCACATTGTTTAATTTTGGTGTAGAAATGTAGTTACCCAAATTTTTTAAAAACTAAAATCATCTCTGGCTAATTATTAGAATATTGGATGATAAAAACATTTGATTTGTCACCTGGTCACCTGGTGACCTGGTCACCTGGTTATCATAATATTGACTGCTTGAATCACCATTAACAGACTAATACTGGAAAAGAAGACAACTGCAGTTGTTAAGACAACTAAACATTTCTCGTAACAGAAGCTCTATGTTTGTACTTTTCTGAATAATTTACAGTAGCTGACTGTGATGGTTAACGTGAGTGCAAAGTTGGCAGTCCACCTCACCAGTCACCATACCTGCCGATTGCTGACAGAATTTCACTGCATTGGCTGAACAGATTGTCAATATTCTGTAACTCAAATCAAGGTCATAACCTTCTTTCTGAGCACATTGACTTAGAACCTGCAAAACATAGTGAATGTAACCAAATTAGCCGTTAGCTACCCCATCCTTTTCTTTGGATACATATCATTATATTTATAATTTCTCGTGAATTGTTTTCATTTCCATATTTGCACCCATATCTTCGGAGATATGCCCATATCTCATATCACCTATTGCCACTTATCTCAAGAAATAACCAAGTTAAGAGTTAAGATTACTATAATATAGTGGATTATATAATATATTGCTGGAATAAAATTAGCAGCCACACTGCAAACTCTGTAAATCAATATCCGTAAATCAATTATCGCTGATCAGGAAGGTGATCTTTATATGAGTCATCAGTAACTGCGGATCAATAACCTTATATACATATTAAATTACAAGAGTCACACAAAAAGTAATTTACAGTTGACTGATCAGCTGTTTGTCTCCGTTGTAGTTTGCGGATTCATTAGCATAATTCTTCAGTAATGTAATGCAAGCTAGGCAGTTGTAGTTCAAGATTTACTTATTCCTTCATTGAGAGAAACAGTGTAATATCATGGTTAAGACCATAACCATGCAAACAAGTACATCGTCATTACATTAATTTGTTAAATTTCACACTCATCATAAAATGTTAGAAATTGCCCTACCACGGTGGCATATACATAATGAAAAAATATGACTACAATTCGAGATGGATGGTTAATGGCAATCAATAATAGCAAACATCACTTCAGCAGCAGGTTGACTAGCACAACAGTAGTAGAACTGACAGTAGAAGCCAAATCTACTTCCAACAAAGATAATAGATAAAATAGTATTTACTACTATCTTTGCGTAAGTCGTGCATCTTTAACCGCTAGTCTAACTTCCATATTGACTTTCCAGACACAATGCCTTATATTATTCTGTCGGTTAGCTCATGGTAAGGTCACATAGTTAGAGATTAATACTACTGTCAAGTGTAGTGTGAATGAGAATAGAACTTACTTCCAGACATTCCATAAGGTAGAGTTCAAAGCTTGGTATGAATGCTCTGGTATCCGAACACCATTCCAATAACTCTCGGCCTGCTGCCTTAAAATTCCGCCAGTCACCAATTAACTACAGAAGAGAAATCACCGCCATAGTAGTATATGCAATACTGCTGTCTGCTGGAAACAAGCATACGGTTCTCTAGCTTATTATTATTTTTTAGTCTACTGATTACGCTTCCTATTTAACGAGCCTTACAGGCTCGTTAAATAAGGAGCGCAAGCGCAGCAGTAAACCAATAAAATAAAACAACAAGCTAGACAGACTGGGGGAGATGATTCTGGGGATGTTTATAATTACCAAAGCCATAGAAGAAAATTAATGACAACAACCATTTCCATTTAACGTGAGTTCCAACCATAACAATAATATAATTATGTATTTCTAATTTTCTGGCATTAATAGTTTGTCCAGCATATTTGTGCAGTATGAGTGGTCAAAGCAATCTGGGCCAATATGCTCCCGAACATGTTTTTGCTACAAACAAATTTCAGCTTTTCTATTTAAGAAGTCGTGCCGTAAGTGGGTGGCGAGGGAGGTAGTGGCGTAAGTGGAATTGAACTGGGTTAGTTCCAATTCAGAAAATATTCCAAAATATTTATAACATAATCATACATATCTGTAGATAATTTATACATAATTTGACGCCATATTTACATGAATATTATGATATTGTTGCAATGGGCGTTACTGGAAGAAGCCGCATAATGGCTTAGTGGGAAACCAAAAATAAAAATCACAGTTAGTGACAGGAACGAACACAAGCGTCAGCTGCATTCATGATGGTAATTATGTTAACATTTAGGTATTAGGCAATTCACTATATTCTTGTATGTGTAATCTCGCCATGGTAGGAGCTAATATCATGATTGATCACTTCCCAAATCGTGCCTCGCTTCATGAAACATGGTATGGTAGCAGAACTTAAGCCTATAGCCTATGTAAATATATCCGGCACATCAGATGTTCCACAGTGTCAAACTTTCTATGAAAAATATTACATCATTGCTAATGATATTATTGTACCTAGTAGTGGTAGGGTAAGGAAAAGGGTAACTGATGAAATTCACAGCCAAACTCGGCACTGCAAAATGACAAAAATTCATCATATCCTTTTGTTTTGTTTATAAATAGACAAAGAACGTTATTTGCCGTCTGAAAATTAGGAGACTGCCAGTGAGCCTGAGAGGATTAGAAAGTATTATAGCATTCAGCATTCTCTTACAAATGACCAAGTGACACATTCATATTGATAAGCTGTTAATCATGGTTGCTGTTGAACAACTATATATAATTTAGAGCACTACAATCACTGGTATATGCAATGTCCATTTCAGGCTTTCAGCAGTAACAAATAAAGTGCTGATAGGTATTCAAATCTCCAGCAATGAATAAAAGACCCAATTACACATCTTAGGATTTGATTGTGGGACAATTTGCATTAGGTTCTTAATAAGAGGAGTCCAACTGTTTAGTTAGACTAACGTGACCTACTTTCTCGTGAAAAGTTAAAACAAACAAGTAAAATAGCCTTTAAATTTGTGATGGGAAAATTGATGGGCTGGTAGAAAATGAATAGCTGTATTTCAGGGCCCACAGCATTGCAGTGTGTATACAAGGAAAAGGGAGGAAAGGGAAAAGGGCCCCCGTTTCCTTGCATACACACTTAAATGCTGGGGACCCTGAAATTGGGGTAGAAAATGAATACGACGCTCTTAATATTTATCACAACAAATATTGAGAGCGAGACAAAGTTCAAGTTATATTTAATGGTAGCCATTACACTTTCAGATATCTTCCAGCAACAAATTAAGATTGGCAGTAAAATTGACATGTGTTAGATCTGAAGTTGTGTTCAGAATTGAGAATGTACATGGCTATCATAGCAATATTGTACCAAATCCCTTTAAAGTTTAACATTATTGAGGAGTTGTTTTACCTTTCCTGTGTAATCCAGTATGAACGAACAGACAACTCAACAACCTTGTTATTACAGGTATAGTTAGCCTGGCTTACCAAGCCATTTGCATTGGGAGTTACGTGCTCACGGATCGGAGATAGTTGGTGCGGTGGGTGGTGCATTGCAAGCCCACCAACTATGAACCCTGCTATGCGTGAGCACATAACTCCCAATCCAAGTGGCCTGGTAAGCCAGGCACCCACCCCACCAACTATGAGCCATACTATCTGTGAGCACATAACTCCCGGTCCAAGTGGCTCGGCTAGCCAGGCTAAGGTATAGTAGCCATGTACATGATCTATCTAAGTATATTAAATAATGTAAATAAAGATTTTAAATGCTTTTTTCTGGCCTTTTATATCTTTGTCTCATTGACCTACTGGTCTTTGCTCCGAATTAAAATATTACAATAATTTACCTTATATTTATGTAATGCCACACTTTAAAATTATATAGGATAAATTTCGAGAAATTTAAAATTATTTGTTAAAATATTGAAGAGTTAGTTGTCTGATCCTGCAAAGCTATCATGCTTTTGAGATCTGCAATGGTCTGCAATTCCATGCATATACAAACTCTAACTCTAAATGGAAAATTTATTGGCTATAGAGCAACTGTAACAATAAACTATTATACAATATTAGTGTTTAAAATTTCAATTTACAAAATAATTTGGTTCACCTTGCAAGCATGCCTTTATCAAAAATTAATTTAAATTAGATCTAAATTAGCATAGTATTTATCATACATTTAAATTAGCAATATACAGAAAAAAGCAGGTGCTGGTGAGGTCAGTTGTGACTTTATCGAGACATAAGTCGCTGAATGTGACAAATTTACTTGATAGGCACTAAATTTAGCACAATGTTTTGCCACACAACAATAAATAATAATCGTCGGCAGTCTAATTTATCTCATTTATAATTGTATCTCTTGTGGTGTTGTTAACTTATATTTTTTAAATGCAACAGTATACAGAGCATAACTCTACATACTGAGGCATACTCTAGCTTTAGATACTGTCAGTAACTACCCTATATCTAAATCTAGAGAGATGCATTACGCAACACTTCCGGAGGACAGAGATGGTAACATCTATTATTACATTTATCTGATTAATATAGAAATGGGCCTGTTACTTGCTTGCGGTCTCTTGTTGCAACACATTGGACCTCTCCAGTGTTTTAGGACCTTATCTGAACAGACTTGGCAAATGCTTGGTTTGCCAGGCTTCCTAAAAAGGTTTGCTAAAGGCTTCCTAAAAGCTTGCTAAAGCCACCCGAACACCCAGCACAATTACATGAATTACTCTTTGCTAAAGTTGATTATTTACAATATATTATTATGTATTGTATAGATTTATTGTATAAAAATTATTCATGATCTTTTATAATCCTTACAAGACCAATTTTCTATTTTCATTTATTACAGTTGAGTAACCTGAATAATTTTAGTTTCCAATTTATTTTTACATACACGGTCTATTTGCTCCACTTAGGTGCAGGATTGTACATTTTTCAGCTTAGCTGGGGTCTAGATTGTGGATTGGAGCGCAAACGCAATTTTTGTGGAGAACACAACTTCTCCACCTACATTATTTTCCTAGATCACGGGCTATCTCAAAAATAGTCAATCCTGCACCTACCTCTCTTTGTCACCACATTAGTTGGTAATCCTAGGCTATAAAGCGAATCTCATCAGAGTGAGATCATTCATCCTTGGAAAAAGGGAAACGCATTTCACCCAAATTTTAATTTCTAAATTTTCAACGACAAATTAAACTTAAAAACATAGGCATAAACCATCTTATTTGTAATTCTCGTGAACAAATTTCCATGACCAGTCAGGTCATTCCAGTTACTTTGAGGAGCCAAAGGCTGGGTGACGATAATGAAGATGATTATGGTAGTTTGTTTATAAAACAATGAATTTATCTTTACAATTACAATCTATACAAAACGCGATCTACATGTAAATACTAATACAATCTTTCCACAACCGTCGACTAAAGTACTAAAACTAACAATTATAGATTGATGTATATTTGAGTGACAGAGTAATATATTTTGTCAAATGTGAATATTATCCTTTCACGAATCTTTAGTGAGCTGTTTGGGAATTGTCTACTCATTTTACCATAAAAATGTTGAGCATTGTTGCCATTGTTTATGAGGTTTCTTTGCCACCATGACACTTGACAGTTACTCTCTTCCATGTTACAAATGCATGAAAATCTCACTTAGGGGCGCGAATGCATTTTTTGTGGAGAAGACAACTTCTCCACCTACATTATTTTCCTAGATCACGGGCTATCTCAAAAATGTACAATCCTGCACCTACCTCGAAAATCTGTCCCTAAATTCGAAAGATCACAAGAATTTGGTTGCTCTTATTCTACCAAACAATTTTTGTGGGAGCAGTTCCATTATACTGTTTAGTGATCCTGGCATATTATTGACCAAAATGTCGTACAATTTGGAAATGTGGCTAGCTGAACAACATCTACTATTGGCTAATTATTGGTCAGTGCTCTTATTCAAAATCTTCAACTTAAATAATTCAAACGTATAGTACTTTGACATTACAATTTATGTGCAATATTACAATTAAAGTGTAGTACCCTAGCAACAGATAGAATTTGTAGGCAATCTTAATTTTGGGTTTTGGTTTTGGCTGATAGGAAATTTTCTGAGGATTTCAAATATTTTTTCAGTTTTTCTACATCAAAAAATATAGTCGAGTTACTCATGGCCATGCATTCTGGAGTCATTTTATATCATATCAGATAAACTTCTGGATCCCTAGATTCGAGAAAAAGGCGCCTAAAGCTCCGTCAAGAAATGTCAGCATTTCTATTGGTTTATGGGCCTTTAATTCATAGCAAAGGGGTCTGTAATAAATGTATCAAGTTAAAGCTTTAAAAATGAACAGTGTAAACTCACGATTAACCTATGACAATTAAAACAGGCACAATTTACTCACTAGACATTACTGTAATCTTGCAAATCCAAGTCAAATATCGCATCTTTGGACACCATTTTGATTCCCTTAGCAATGGCATCTCACAAAGTAAAACACACAATAACTTGGCAACAACGAATCAAATTGCAACCTGACTTCAGATTTTGAAAAAGCACATTCTGATTGGTCAAAAACAACAATTATCAATAAACCCACGTGTTGATGAATTTTGAGTAGCATTGTTCTCTAAAGACAAGAAGAGACAAAAGGAGAGACATGAAAATGACTGTACAATAGACAATGCTGACAAATTCGACCTTTTGTTGGAGTACTACAATTTAATGTCTTAAAGTACGAGTGCTAAGGCCCGTTTCAAAATATGTATCTGCAACTGACAGTCAGTAGCTAAATAATATACCTCGTGTCTTGTGGATGTTGGAAGTAAATTAAAATACAAAACGAAAAACAATGGTCACCACAAGTTTTCCTTTTACATCTAAAATTGGAGATTGGGTTGGACAGACAGACGAGTATTTTTCTAGGAAATTGCCCAACAATGAACAGCTGATGATGGACATGTTTATGTGTTTCTCATGTGGATATCTGCTGAAATATTATGATGTGCAATCACTGCAGGTTTGAATATAAAGCAATGAGATATCGGAATACAGCGGAGCTTCAAAGGTTGCTTATTAAGACTGTTTAATTTTTTGGCTCCAGTGAGCGGGATTTGGCTGCATCACTTTGATAACACAGATTTCAGCAAAAAAATCGTCTCCATATCTGTTAAAATCGGTAAAATTTCTTTTCAGCTTGGTTGGTGCGCCTTCCAATAACGCCAATAGCCTGATCCCAAAACCCTCAACTCCAAATGTAAGCAGAGGTCAATGTCACTGAATTAAAAAGGAACTGTACCGTTAAATCCATGAAAAGAAAAAGCAATTTGAGATGACATTTGATTAGGATTGACAATTAACTAGTTGATCCTGATGCGACTGTAACCACAGTGATATAAGAAATTAAGTCCACTGTAGGATATGCACCTCCTGTGGTATATCTACCTGCTTAATACATTGTAATCTCTTGATCGTATCTATGACATGTTTATCATATGCAGGAGTAGACAACTCTGGTGCTGCTTTCAAATATGACGATTCAGCATCCTGTAATGATAATATCAATGTATCAACCAATGAAATCATGTATGCAGTCTCCGTTTGGTGTTCTGAATAGTAGTGTTGGAACGAGTAGCTCGTTCGACTCGAAACCCGCTCGTATTAGTTTGCAGCTCGTTTCAGCTTTCAGCTCTCAAGCCGACAATCACAATACACAATAGTGAGCCTAATGAATGATACTAATGAATTCAGCGTTCACTGCTCATGGTCCAGTCATTTAGCACTGTAACATCTATGATAGGGTATGAGTTTAATTACATACACAATATATATGAACGAAATGAAGCAAACGTGGAATATGTTTTGAATAATATTGATGTAATTATCTTAAATATAATGCATCAATTATGTTAAAGCTCAACTCGGATTGCTCGAGGTAAATAGTAAGACCTTGAGCCTGGCTCGACTCGGAGATTCATAGGCTCGTTCCAACACTACTGAATAGTTATGAATATATTTGGCAATGCACGAATGGTATTATAAGAATGATGAATAATCTCATAAGAAAATTCAGCACAACAGTGGGTGTAAATTTCATCCCTCTGTGTCATGCTAATTGCTACACGCTCATTCCAATTGCTGTTTTAGGAAAGCATATGTAAGCTTATGTGCTTTTGTGTTTTTATTCACCCACATCAACCCCATTTCTGACCGTAAATTATTTGCTGCAGCTCGAAGGGGTAGTTAAATTGACCAACGGACACAACAGACCCAACGCGACGGACCCATTGGGATTTCTTGTTCTTATGCCTTACTTTTGCGTCAGAAGTCGTTCATACTATTGTCACCCACACAATCAATGTATTTTCATTTAATATGCTGGGAGTTGAATGTACCATCAATATCAGCTGACTATTGCAATGGTGGGTGAAAAGCATAGGTGGAGAAGTTGACTTTTCCTTACGGAGTGCTTTCGCGTCCAAATTGGAAACACCTAACGCCATCTTAGAACTAAGCTAATAACTAACCTAAATGAAGAAAAATGCACAATATGCCACCTAATAGTGATTGTAGACACCTTAGCTATCAACTAATAAATATGATTATTATGATATTATTAATTTATTATTTATTATTATTGTAACAGTAACGCATGCGATGACTTACTGGGGAATAGGAAATTGTAACCTTGGTCGAATTAGGCAATTTGAGCTGTAAAAGGAATAGATCGTAGATATTGATATCTCACCTATTGTATTATAACGGAGGATATGGCTTGTGAGATGGTACCACGGGCAGTGTAAGCAAGGTCAGTTCAGAGGATGCCCCTGTGTTCCAAACATTTTATGGAATACTATAAGCACTTTTCTAATGATACTGAAGCATTTAGCCAACCAATTTTAAGAACTACAAAGTGTTTCAGCAGTACCAGCAAGCTATATGAAAATTCCACTGTGAAAAAAAATGGTTGCCGACCCAATCTGGGCAACAATATTGCCAATATCTTTTTCGTTTGATTAGACAAATGAAGATCCCATTGCTAAACTCAGTTTGTTATTGTATAGTGAAGTGAGAGCAAGGTAACTAACTATAAAGTAATTGAGTGAGAAACCCAAGGATTTTTATCATCTACTGGTGCTATTCCTTATTGAGCAGGCTGGCTGTGGTAACATTTACTTACCATGATGAGCTATGAAGACAGGACACCGACCATCATTAAATACTTGATATAAATAGGTATCCCTTCACAGCCTCAACTGTAGAAATTGAGAATATAGTAGAGTAAAGTCAATATTGAGTTGTTCTAAACCATTATTATCACCACACTTCTTATCATTAATTTCAATAATAACTGCTAAATAATATTCAGGCATAGTGCTGCATTCAGATGGTAGTGCTATATTATAGATGTGGGTATAGGTATAATATCAGCTATCTCAAAGTATATGATAGATAACCATAAGATACAACCTGCTTATTAGTAGTGTGTATAACTCAAACAAAACACAGTCAATGCATGCATTCAATCTGTAACAATAGGAAATAATGTCACAAATTAATAGAGCTTACATATAAAAGTGCTGCAAAGTTAATGTTCAGTAGCGCGCAAAGAGCATGCATAAACTCGCACTACTGCCGTGAGCGCAACACCAAATGAATTTTGTTTTCATGTATTATACACAGTAGCGCATTACCTAGCCTGGGTTTTCAGTTCAAAGTTTTTGACGGTATGATGAGAGATGTGTGAGGACCTCACACATCGCTCCTCACACCTGCAAAAGGCTAAGCAAAGAAATACAAGCTAAGCATAATCCAACCCTGGAAATTCGCCAAACTGTGGAAATAATCGAGCAAATTGCACCAAATTCATAAGTTGCATTTTTAAAACGATGTATATCACAACCATAATATGTAGAATCTGCAAGGAACACTTAGGCTATACCAACTTGATTCCTATGTTCAGATTACCTCGCTCATCCATTTTTGAGAGGCTGATAAACTAATTTTATGCATCTCTCATACCATTTTTGCTTAAATACACAAATTTTAGTTTCCCTCATGCTAATTTGCTTTGAAATAAAATAATTTTATGCCTACCTCATGCAGTGAAATATAATACCTCCCTCAATATTATCAAAATATTTTGGAAAAGTAATCTGAACAAATGAATCAAGTTGGAATAGCCTTGTAATGAAAATACAGCTGACACTCCAGAACAGTTACCAATGGCGTTGAAAGTTGCCAACAGTTCTGGATGGGATGCCAAGATTTAGACCAAAGTGTATGTTGAGTTGTAGTTCTAACCTTATATTATTGAGGGAGCTGTACGTGAAGAGTCGGTAGTAAGAGTCAGCCACACACAAGACAACACAAAGTGAACGCTACACCTAATATAAGGAAACTTGATTATTATCTGTAATATGTACTAGTCATTTGTTCACTGTGTGATGAGCAGCAATGATTAGGCAATGCACAAAATAAATTGATCAATAAATCATCCTACACTCTTATCTTTTCAAAAATTCTTATCAATGCTATAAATTCATATATAACTATGGAGGAGAGTAGGCTGCCAGGCACATAACGCCACACTTGAAGTAAGATAACAGCTTTGCTATTAATGCACACGCACCATACCGTTATAAACTGAATGGTTACTGAATTACAAATAGCTGTAACATTTATATTTAAGTTCTATTATGTAATATGTGCACCAGCATGCGGTATGTAGGAAGCAATATGGTTAATTTCATTTTACTCAAACTCATATAACAGTATACTATAGTTAGAGAGTGCTATTGCAAAGATCAGGTATCACAATCAGTAAGATAATGTAAGTATGGTATACTTTACCAAAGTGAGAGCAGAGTTGTTGCAAGTCAACACTTCATTTGTCTTTTAATATTTACGGTGTTGCCTTCTTAAGAACTGTGATTGACAACTACATTTACAGAAAATGATTGTTTGCATTCATACCATGAAACACTGTCAAAGGCTATATTGTACAAGCTATTCACCAGCATATTGATTCTTTTCATTAAAGCATATCTCCTAATCAAACATTGGTTAATACACATCCATGTACAACCGACTTATCTGCTCATAGTGTCTGCAATCATTATAGCATACATTACTATAATATAATAACATACCCATGCAGTCAAGTAGCCTCGGTCCCATAATATATAAATAGGTTGCTCGTCAACAGCGTCCCAAACCTGGCCTCTGACAAATAGCCAAGTGGAAGAACTCAAAGCTCCTTAGATGCATGCACCCAAGAATCACTTTGTTGATTATGGAGACAAGTAATTACGTATCAATTACTGCCCAGCGCAAAATTACTTAATCTGCGTATTAACCAAACATAATTATAGATTTTTTATTTTGTCCTTTTCTACAAACCTGCAGATGGTTCAGCATCTTACAGTATAAAATTACTGACAAATAAACGAGTACTATATACAGTATGTGCTGTATATAATAGAATGCAATTACTAACATTGCTAATGCTATTAAGATGTGTCATCAAGTTCAACATTCCAGAGTTCAATGACGGCAAGGATATGCCAGGATTTTCTCAGCCATGAAAATCTGCAACCAGTTTAATTTCACCACAAAGGCATTAACAATTTCACATTCTACAATTCCTAAAATTAGAAAAGCTCAATATGATATTAGACATGAGATAAAATTGTCACATTGCAGTAATATAGACAATAATGTAATACACACATTACATGTGGAGTAATATCACAAAATAAAAAATATCATCCAGATATGTGGTAAAAGCTCTGCCAATAATATTGCAGTATCGATATTATATATAAAAAGATAATTTGTCTGGCTATAGTTACTCTATTTCACCGTAGCAAATAATGTACTCCCAATCATATTATCGTCATACCCAATTATTTTCCATTTAAAATCAAATTTATATCATAAAGCACCATCAGTATCGTGACATCTCCAATGGAAAATTATTTGTTTTTTTTTATGAAAAATGATCAAGAGGTGGGGTGGGGTGTATGATGTTATATATATTTTTGTATAGCTTATGGATGTTCTAGCAGGCTGATCTACATGCTGTTTTTGCTTTGTGGGAGTTGTCACACTTCTACCAGAATTAGTTAAAGCCAACATTTATGCTCCAATCCTAGCATTCACTCCATTCCAAATGCTATTTCGGAAAAGTGGGACCCTTTCTTTTACAAACAAATACTTGTAAACAGAACCCGATAAATTTGGCTCAATTTATCCATAAACTATCATGGAGCTTTTACATGTGCAGTAAGAGCAAACCAGCAATCTAATATTGAATATTGGTACTTGGTAGTGTATACAAAAAAGCTCATTACCTTCATGGTTTATTATACTGTACGAGATAAACTTTGGTGCAGGTTATATTACCGATTCACACAATATATATATGCTAGGGAATACTTATTATTTGTTAGTCCATAGTCATTACAATTTACAAATGACTATAAATCTATAATTGTAGAGAATTGAACTTTCATTGAAAATTAGCAGTTGGCACTAAAATCTAAGACTAGCCTGGTTGAATATCTGGAGCAATAGCTGGTTGGAAAGTACATATGAAAATCATAATGTTCTGCACAATTCACATTTTTTGCAATCCAAATACATGTATATTATCTTATCAGTGCTGATATCTCATTACCAATTTCTGTGAGGAGCAAAGATCTAAAATAATAAAACAATAAATACAAAACAGGCCACTTTTTCTGCGATGGCGTCGCGACTATCAAAATGTACTAATAAAAGAAGTCACTACGATTTCAATTATACATTTAAAAATCACTACAATGTGCTAGAATTTCGGTCTAAAAACTGACATCTCATATGGCATTAAAATTGTGTAGCACCTCTATGAATAGTGTATGCTAAATGTTGATATCAAGAAATATTTCATTTGTTATCACTTTTCAATTTTTGCAATACACAATGTGGATCTGTGAGAGGTGAGAATTGCCAATGTAGGGTTCACCTAAATAGTAGGGTTGGGCTAATTTATGAGTCAGCGGCATTGGGAGAACCGCTATTGAGCCAATGATGAATACATCGTATTACATACCATCAAGGGCTTATAATATAGAACTTTATATCACACAAAGAAATACATGTACTGTTCATCTCAAAATAAAGAAACTATGTCATAAATGTGTTAGCTAATTGCACTTAAGTACGAGATACCAGAGTGTGGTGACCATACACATTCGCATTCATATTATTATTATTATTGTTATTATTATTATTTGGTTACTCCCATTTCCAGTTGTCTAAAAGTTATACTTCACTAAATTATATTACTGCAGAAGGAAGGACAAAATAATATTGGTGCGAATGAGAGCGACAACTTCGTAATCTCCTCATTGGGTCATCAGATCAACTAAATGGTTTCTGTTAAACTTCGGCCATATTAAAGGTTTTTTCCTTAATTCAAGAATTGAATATTAATTAAGCATAGAAAAAAAAACATAATGCAAGGTGTCATAGCGAAGTTGCAAGTCGCAACATAATATTGTAATGGTAATTAGAAAACCTATAAAACTATAAATCTGGAATCCGTTACCATGTTGCTTTTCCCGTATAGGGTAGCCTTCAAGGACAACGCTTCACGATGTTGAAAGCGCTTTGAAGAAATTTATGTTCCAGCATCAGCTCTCAGTTTCAATTTAACCTTTTAAATTTTCACATTCAGAAGGACGAAGCTACCCACAAATTTTGAAAATCTAAAATTAATTGATTACAAAATATGCATTTATCATTAGAAAAAGGAATAGAACCAGTATTGTGAAATTTTTTCCATAGGAGTCAAATACAAACGTAGCTCAACATTTGTTATCAAAGCATAAAGCTTAACATACATCACTTTTACACGTGATATGTTTTACTCATTAATAATTGATGGATAATCCAGCAAATTTATTATTCTATCTGCTAAAAGCAGTGGCCAAGTGATGTGTGTGTAGTACATACTAATGTATGGAATGTGCATATATATTATATTGCAAGTTGTTCACCATGTCCATCCATTATGCATTATGCATTAGGATTAGATTTAAGTATAATTAGTTATATATCAGCTCCCCAACAAAATGAGTTTCACATAATAATGATAATATTGTCACAAATATTGCCTTACAATAATGGCAAATTTGATATGTAATAGCAGATGCCGTTTAGCATTTCAGAGATTTTCATTGATATGCATAATTATGTATATGGTTACATAGAATAGAGATTTGAAGGAAAGTATTTAAATGTAATTAAATAAAGATGGAACACTTTATGTAATATGACAAATAATTTTAGAGGAACAAAACTTTCTGTGATTTGTGATCAAGATAGAAAACGTTCAACAAATATTTATTCAGCTTGACTGTAATATATTCTTGCAGCAGTATCTTGGGCAGTGAAATGAACGCATTCAGTCATTTAGGTTCAACGACACCAAAATCCTAGAGATTACTATTATTGATTTCTGTTGCAGTTGAATATATTATGCAAAGCTGGGCCGGTTCAGATACCACGTCTACGTGAGCTGTGAGTAGGCTTATATGAGGTTCCTAAGCTCATGGGACAAATTATAATGGCATATCAACATACATGCAGCTAACACAAGTGATCTAAATTTTAGTGATTTAGATCAATTGCTCAATTAATGGCAATGGATTTGCGCCACAAAGTCAATGAATCTTTAAAACTCCAAGGCCGACAGAGTTATTGTGCATTAACCATACAAATAAATGTTGTCATAAGCACCAAGGGTTGCAGTAAATAATTACGTAGAAAGTACAACAGCGCTTGCATGTACACAAGCTATGGTAAATGGGAAGCCAACATTTACAAAGCATAATTAGTAAAAGACAGAGATATAAACAAGTGCAAAGTGAGCCAGTTATCATGTGAGAATACAAAATAGTTCCCAAAATATATATGCCTCCGAAAGAATATTCCAAATTAAATAAACGGGGAGCATAGACACATTTTAGTAGCCACTTCCAGGATGTTTACTACTGGTACCGATGCTTGCATGGTCCCATGGTCATTGAATTGGATTGGAGAAGCCGTTCTCACCACATCATATCGCATATTTTTTTGCACATAATTATAATCCTCTGACAAGATAAATCTTCACCACAATTAACACTCATTTCCCTCGTTCTCGGTGCAAGACTGTTTTATTCCCAAGTCAACCTGCTATTTTACCTGCTAGTCAACCTGCTATTTTACCAGTAAGCATTAGTTGCAAATTTAGAGTTGACTTTTCACTGCAAACAGACCTAAAGCTAAGAAGTGTTGTAATAGTAACGGCCAGTAACAACAACGGTGTGGCAAATAACTATTGTGACTTGTGAATATTTCTATTGCCGATATAATTCCTGTCTAACTCGGTCACCTTGACTTAGACTTAGACCTTGGGGTTTAGGGATTTTGGCATCTCAAACCAGAATTTTGGAACTTAGTCTTAGGCACGATGACCGAATTGAAAAGGAATATTACCAAATTGCCATCATTGCGTATGGTGTTTACAGCAGATCTTGAGTAACTGCTTCTGCTGAATGAGGGTTTAATTGTGCTTCAGAAATTAGGGGTAATGAGAAGCAAAGAACAAACAAGCATGCAAATACCGAGAAGCTTGTTGACAGGATAGATAAGTATATTTATTGGTCCCATATAAACCACATCAATAGAATTATGGAATTAGAATGAAAATAGTCTAGAACAAACTGGGATTTTGGGAAGATAGCTAACATAAACGAATAGTTGACTGCATTATTCAACACATCCGATACCAAACTTTGGTACATAAAAAACATGCACAGAAAACCAGAATAACATAGTATTCACCATGTGAACATTAACGAGAGAAAAGAGACTAGAATTTAAAGGTCTATTACACAGTATATCGGTTTATCTAGAATGAACATGGTAGGGCATAAGCATTCCACTAGAATTGAATGCTCAATGATTGCATAATATGTACAATAAATGCACAAAACTATGTCATGATAGGTCTACATTTTTAGGTAAATATAATAATGTTACCATAAATGATCACAAGTCATATAGATGGTTAACTGTCAACACACCTGGAGTTACATGTAGTTTTTAATATTGCAGTTATGTACTCATGCACGATGCTATGAGATCTGTGATCATGGTAATACACTTCTTTGATAAATATTCGTAAAGCTTGCTATCGACAAGAGAACTTTTTTAGCACAAGTTTTTAATGCCAAAATGCATTCAATTGAGAAGAATTACATCATGATGAATGGCTGTTGTTGGTAACTCAGTGTATCAATCGCATGTTTCCAATAATTATATTACCTTTTGACAGTCACTAATGACTAAAAATTTGCTAGTCGCCATTTCGAATTGTCAAACGATTTCATTTCACACAAGAAGATATGCCTGTCACTGTCAGTCAACTATCATTGTCAGTGATGGCACAGCATAAAAAAAGTTATCCTAGCCATGTGATATTTACAACCTGTCAATAGGGAATTGTCCAATCATGGTAGTCGAACAACTCCTAATTAATAGAAATATAATGTACTATTAGTTGAATAGCAGAGTTCTGGTGAAAATGTAGTAATATGCTAGTATCAAGTCGGTTATGTGAATTATCAACTTGGTCGAAGGTTGCAACAATCTCAATACAAATATTTCAATTCACTAACATTATAAAAATATATAAGATAATAGAAGCACAATGATACGGATACGTTACATAGAGTAGATTGGGTGGGCAAGTAACTCTGGTCAAAAGTGTGATAGCTACAATCATATGGGGTAACTTACAAACTTTTTCACACAGTGCTGTATGACTATACTATGGGTTGGATGTAGTTGGAGCCATTGTGGTAGTTGTGTCGGTCTTAGAACCACCTCCACTACCCTTGAAAGCACCGGTAGATGCCAAAATGATGATCGTGAGCAGAACCAATACCCCAACTACTGTAACTCCAATTATAATCTTCATCTTTAAATTCTGCCACCAGAATCTTCTCGCAACTGCTCGTGTTGTTCTTCTAAATGTGTTGGTCTGCAAGCAATAATTAACAATTATATTATATCTGTGACTATAAACCACAGAATAAGCAACGTAATATCACTAGGATTTGTCTGATCACAATATATTTACAGCATGACTCCAGCTCAAACATAAACTTTAGAGAGCAAGAATATGTTCTATGCAACGCTTCAATTACGTGTTGTATTTACGTTCAAGAACAGAATATGGAGCTGTTCATATGCAACTCTAGTTAGTCAGGCCCGCTGCGTCCAGCTCCCTGCGACGCAGCGGTGCCCTGCGCTTCCTGTGCTTGTTGCCGTGCATTAGCGCTTTGAAATTGTATTTTATATTTATATCACGTAAAAAAATAAAAAATAAATATTGCTACCCAATATATATTACCTATTATGATATATAATAAATATATTGATTTATAATTTTATACTAAATCATATAAAGCTTACGCTAGCCTCCAAGTCGGTGGTTTTGTCTATTAAGTCTTCCAATCGCTCACCACGTTGAAGAACCTTTTCTATGTTTTCTGTCATCACACCCTTAACTTCATTCACTTGTGCTTGTAACTGGGTGAAGTTGTCACCTTCTTCTTTGGAGAATCGATTCTACATATAGGAATAGATACAGTTAAATATAAAGTAGCGCTGTAAATTGGCCATGATTAATTAAAAGATTAAATTGAACATTTTCAAAAACAATTAATTTCGAACAAAAAAAGAAAAGATTAATGCAGGAAATAATTTCCCCAATTTTCCCACAGAAAATCACTGACCTATTTGAAAGTTGCCTCCATACTGGAAATTGCAATGATGAGTACAAGTTTCAGAAAAATGTTGAACAAGAGTTGAAGGATGAATGGAAACGACTTTGGCTGCTCGAGCGAATCAGTACATCAAACACTACATCAATTCATGGCAACCGTGTTGGGACGCAAATTCTTGATCATTTAACTCTAGTTCAGAAACTCTAAATGACTAGATGGTTAGCAGTTACATGTGATCAGGTTCAATTCATAATATGAATTGAACCTGATAGTTTATTTCTTTTGATAGTATAATTGAAATAGTTTATTTCAATTCGTTTTGTTTCCCAATTTTGGCTTGTTTACAAAATTTGGCTACAGGTTGTAGTTTTTATGTTCATTTTACTGTGCAATAAAATAATTCATTTAATTTCCAACATTTGCAAAATCAACTGCTACTCAATACATGTAGTTATTAATTAACTAATTATATAATGTATAACAAAAAGTATGCATTCACAATTTTAATGGAATTTATGTATGCTTTTTTTATTTTATCACCTAAAATTTATCTAGTATGAATTTACAAGTTGTCTGCTCTCTGTTAAGTTGACAGATTCAGATAGAGGGCGGCACGCATCCCCATATATAATCTCCTACGAAGTATGCATCAGTCATGCAAACAGGCACACTGAGGGTGACAAACTCAAGATTAATTCTCAATTAAAAAGTTGATCACTCAATCAAATTTTCAGCGCAATTACAGCACTAATATAAAGCGGGGTGTAACAAAACATCTAAGTTATGGTTGCCAACGAATAGACGGAGCCCTGACGATCATCTACACATGATTTATTTGAAGCAACCATTTATGTGTTAATTTCTACTGAAAAAAGGGCAGAGTACCTTTTTTGTTTTAGCCACTTATGTGAAAATTTAGCCATAGCACAATAGCAATAAATACCATCGCCAAAGTCTTTGGTATGAACCGACTTACGTACGGTTTTGTGTTGTTGATTGCTGGCTCAAAATGTCCACTAAAATTCAAATTACTTTTTCTCAATTAGAGAGTACCAAATACCCGATGAACTGAAATTCTGTAAAAATGTTGAATAAATTGATACCTAGATTCAGAATGAAATAATGTTATACAATATTATGATTCCCTAATAACATAGTTTACCATTTGTGAATTAAGAACAGTAGAAAAATCTTGCTGTAGTTCCATATAACTTGCTGAGCTTGCTCGAACAATTAGCGACCCTCCAGTAAACTTCTGTATCACCTATAACCATACAGAGCTAAATTGAGTAGAGCAAACTAACAATGTGATGGGATGTATTCTATAGGAATTAATGCAACATTTTACAAAACAATATGCATTTAATATAATTGGATGATAGACGTACATGTATTTTATAAATAGCAAACCGACAATTTAGAAATAATGTATTTTATGTAATCAGATAATTTAGAAAACCTCATTCAAAATTTAAATAATGCTGCACAACGTCATGCAATCTCGCTTTAGTTAAGCACATCCCGATCACCTAGAATTTTTCAGTAAACGCGCTGTGTGGCTATATTTTCATTAAGCTAGGGAGAGAGACCTATTGAATGAGATCAAATGAGATCTACCAAATTCTGTTGAAAGGGAATAACCCGGTTGCAGCATGACCGATTAAAACAAGAAAGTATAAAATTATGATCTCGTGTCATTGAACGACGTGCAAAAATAATTATTTTCCAACAACTTATCTAATGGGCACCTGGTAATTGTGAAAACATGAAAATGCGTTTAAATAAATTTACTTAAATGGATACCAATATATAAACTGCATGACTTCACTTTTATTTAAAATGCATGACAACAGCCTGTTACATTAACAAACATCCATTACGAGTGATTGTAGAATAGCACCCTACCTCATCAAGAAACTGAAAGGCTCTGTTTTTCCGGTAATTTGTTGGAGTGGCACATAAGTAAATTATTCCTCCTTGCACAACAACATGAAAGACATATCTGAAATTATATCAAAACAACATAATTGTATAGAAACAAATTTACAGACATGGCTGCTAATTAATTGAATTTTAAGCAATTTGAATGATTTTTATATTTTATTTGTGGAAGCACACATTTATATATATTATATCTATATCTATTTCGGGTCTTCTATGTATATTTATCATGTTGATACATTTTATGTGGTTATCAATTACATACACCTCTGTGACGTGCAATTATAAACATATACTATTAAAATATATATATTATATAACAAGTTACATTAGAAAATATGTGGACTAATATTTAATGAGAAGATCGACAAGCAGGGGCGGATTTAGGGGGGTGCCCAAGCAGCCATGGCTCTCCCTTCCTTACAAGAAAAAAAATAAAGCTACAATCACCAACTAAAGCTATTACAAAAGAAAACATGATTTATCCCCCTAAAGAGGACAACTCCAATAAACTCTTTGCCAGTTGCAATATATTATTTGTTATAATGATGAATTGAGTCCTTCACTTCCAGGATTTTAAATTCTTGTTCAGACTAGTAGCAAATATGTGGAGAACCTACACCTACCAACTGCAAGTACAAAGTCCTACTACTAGTTTAGCATCACAATAGCAGCAGTATCAGCAGCTGCTGTGGTAGCATCCTGGATTCCTGATTAAGCCAAAATGGCAAGTCAGTGGGAAGCATATAAAGTAATTAATTAAATATTTATAAAATTAATATATTAATAAAAAAATATAATTGTATTTTTTTAATAAAAAAATACAACTATTTATTTAATTAATATAAATTATTAATTAATTGAAGCCAATATATGTATACTCTGAAACTAATAATTAATAATAATTTATTTATCCCTTCACAATTTTAATAGCCCTCTTAAAATGCTTCTACTTGATATGTTACATGGAGGGGGAGCCACCCTTGTTGAAAGGGGGAGCCAAGCTATAAAAAGGGGGGAGCCACCAAAAAAGATTCCTGTGCGGACAGATTTGGCTCCTCCTCACATGTTTCTGCAGCCGTCCCTGTCGACAAGACCCTGTCTAAAATGGCATTATTTAGAAGCTAAGCTTGCCTGGGAATTTATACTCTATAGTATAAACGATTAGCTGCTGAAGTTCACACATGTCTAAATTAGTTTTTCAGGGTTTCATTCAGACAGCCAGTCAAGCTAATCAAGACGGTAATGCAAGGATTAGTTTTCTTACTAGAATTGGCAGAACTATAACTATCTTACTGGTCTGATCCACTGTACGAAGTTCGTGTGTTTGATGAGGTGTTGATATTTGGAAGCATAGACTCTGCAACGGCATCAAAGTTGCCACCATCTTCTCTTTGCTTAGAGCAGAGAATAGTAGGTCCCCGAGAAATCGCACAAAACAATATTCCAGGCATACTAATGTCAAGTTCCTGCGAAAGAAACAACATGTAAATATATGCTACAATTATCGCAAAATTTCATCTTGGCTCAACTTATTATACTTCTATTTTTATTGCTTATGAGGTTTATAGACACATAATATAATATAACAATATATAATGTAACCTGAACAGAAGTCGACATATTAATTATACAAAATCACAATTATAGCGAGAGAAAAATATGCAGCCTACATACAGAGTTCTCAGTCTCTGAGCAGTGAAATGAACACGGTAATAGTTGTTATGTTAGAACATATACAATTAAATGACAGTATTGTTAATTTTCAGCTAATAGCTTAGCTCTAAGCCCACTCTAAGATTGGGGTTTTTAATTAGGGACAAGATGACACGTTATCAGGATAAGACAACTTCTCTGCCTACATTTTTGTTCCAAATCACTGGCTATTTCAAGTTGCACATACATTTGAAATAAAGCAGCAAGAAAACAGACTAGGAGAGACCATACCTTTGGCCATTTGCCCATTTTTGAGTGGCCCTTCCCATGCTTGAGTTTAAAAATAAAAAATATCGTTGTTTTCAACATGCAACAAAATTTGCATTCTCATGTGCACAAGATAAGTGATGATCATAGATAGACAATGCCTTCCTTACATGACTTGGCAGAATAATATGCTTATGGCCTCTTAATTGCATTGTGTGGGATTTTCCAGTAAACAAATCTTCACTCTGGCTTTCAGCATAACCCTGTTGTGGAAATTTCCAGTCGGAAATTCCCCCATATTAACTACCACCATGGGCTTCGTGGTGGAATTTCCCATTGTAAACTTCCTCATATTCCAAACATTGGTTTTCCATTTTTTGAATGTACATGTACATGTATCATGTAACCAGAGACATACAGTAACATGGCTTCAAGACAGGTGGACGGGCAAAATAGATTATTCAAAGCAGAGTGGACTGAGAAGTTCTTCTTCCACGAAGTGGCGAATAAACCCGTGTGCCTGATCTGTTCTAAAACAATATCTGTAAACAAGCAAGTCAACATTGCCAGACATTACAATACCAATCACTCAGATTATGATGGAAGATATCCGACTGGAACGGTCAGAAGAAAGGAGCAGTTACAAAAGTTGCTACATCAAGTGCAGGGTCAGATGAATATGATGAAAACTGTTACTTCCATCCAGAAAAGATGCACTGCTGCCAGCTACCAGGTGGCTCACATTCTTGGCAAAGCTATGGCTCCGTATAGTCAAAGTGAGACTGTTAAGGAATGTATGTTGGGCACTGTCAAGACACTATTTCCTGACAAAAAGGATATTCATGAGGCTATCCAAGGAGTACAGCTCTCACGCAAAACTTGCACCAACAGGATAGAAACTATTGCGGAGGGACTAACTGAGAAAGTAGTGAATGACTTGAAAGAATGTAATTCTTTCTCTATTGCTTTGGATGAAAGTACAGATATAGATGACATTGCACAACTGTGTATATTTGTTCGATACTGTGCTAACAATGAGTTCCGTGAGGAGTTTTTGTCGCTGATTCCACTAACAAATCGTACGACAGGTGAAGATATATACAAGGGTTTCAAGACATTCATGGATGCTCATAATATACCACTGGATAAAATTGTAGGAGTGGCGACTGATGGTGCGCCTGCAATGGTGGGAAGACATTCAGGTTTTGTAAAACATCTCAGAGATATTAATCCAACTATAGTCGCCTTCCACTGCATAATTCATGAGACTGTGCTATGTGCTAAGCTAAAGGACGACTACAACAACCTGATGTTAAGCATC
>JAOQGN010280802.1:0-16566 GCA_027564295.1 Himantozoum antarcticum | reverse complement strand
TATGACGCCTATATCAATCTAATATCATTGGAAAGCTCTTTGTTCATAGAATATGACATCAGTATAGACTGAGATGTCATTTCCAGTGGAAAATGACATCTCATTTTCCACTGGAAATGAGATGTCATTTTTCTACTAAGGCAATTCTATTGATTGCCTTAGTAATCACAATGGAATTACTAAGGCAATACTGCTGGGCTATTAGCTGTTAGAGTTGATTACAGTGGAAGAGGAGATAATCGACAATAGAGGCAAAATCGAGGCAATAACCATGTATTTTAAAGGGCCATTGTGATATCCCGCTGACAATGAGATCTTAGTCTAAACTCATGGCATAGATTCAGCAACCGAACAGCTTTCCAATGATGTTAGATTGAAATAGGCATCATATTCCCTTCTAGCATGTCAGCAAGTCTTACAGACATTAACATCCTTGATTTGGTAAACCTAATAGAAAGAAAGAGAGAGAGAGAGACTAGTCTAATCTAATGAACATGAATACAACCAAAAGTGTTACAGACATATGAGATGTGAGTAAGGTAGGATGGATAAGGTATATAGTGAGACTGCCTAGGCCCTAGTGCCTAGTGTTCACACCTCAGGACAGTCTCAAACTATACACCTTAGGATCACAGAGCAGGATGTGAGAAATAATTATATGAGAACCAGGGCTGTGTTGAGGATGGGCATGCTGGAGAAATTACCTTTGGCACCTTAGATTCCTAAATTGAAATATTATTGTAATGAAAAGCAATGGAATTAGAATAGTATCCAAAGGACATAATTGTACATGCAATTGTGGCCTTAGCATATTATAGATATTTTACCATAATAATAGACATATTATAATACATGTATGTTATTAATAGTCGGCCTCTGCCAATTATTGATAGTTTACATCACATCCGGGTTATACAAATAGTTGTAGGTAGAAAGAATATAATAAAAGTATACCGAACTGGAAGAAATTATTGGTTGGAATTAATTTTAGGTAATTTTACTAATGGAAAATTTGCAAAAATTTAATTCCGCTAATATTTAACTTCCTCAAAAATCTTATGGTCTCAGTAGAAAAATTGAAGGTTTTATATAGAAAACAACCCTTTGTGTGATTTTAAATTTAGCTAGTTCAAAATTCGCTAAAAATAATGTTCGTTAATTTATTTTTGCGATGGAAATTTGCCAAAATTAAGTCCGATAATAATTTTTTCCAGTAGGGTAATACGTTTCAGCATCACAATCATAGCAACTTTAATTTCTGACTTCCTTCCAGTATCCTTCTGATCTCTTTTTAATTGTTTCCATGACAGCTGCTTGCTGGGAAGCAGTTATCTAGCAGTAACTAGCATTGTTTATTATGGCCATATGATAGAAGTTGCCAAAGCCACTGGGAATCTTATTTTTGTTGAATTCGATAGTTGTACATATTAACCTAACTATTTATATTAAACTAGTTATTGTGTTCTCTTGTTTTCGATAAAAGGCGGTCTGCTTAGCACACTCAGTTAGAAAATGACTGACTATAAAGCCATCTGATTTGATATAGCCAGCTGAGCTAAGTGGAAGTAATAAAGCCATCTGGCTTTACTTCTGGAAAGTAAACCAAGTAAAGCCATCTGGCTTTACTTGGCATTTTTCAAATATACCTTTCAAGGAGATGGGGACGGAAATTAATAAAATATTATGTCCCTATTATTGGAGTTATCTTTCCTATAAAAGCATACATCCCTAAATAAAGGACAACCCAAATTACCATGTGATGATTATTTCTCAGCAGTGCGGTACTTACCCTCTGAACCCTCTCTTTTACTGTGAACGTGATGCCACTCTCAGGCTTCTTTACTGAAGTAGTATCAGAAACAAGGACATACAAGGAAAATCTTGGCATCTGTCTAGTTAGCTCAAATACATGATACTGATGGCTGTAAACAAACAAAACATGGGTTAACATATTATTATAGTGCGCAACACCAGCTTAGTAGAGGTGAATGTATTGGCAGAAGCCATCTTCACTGATAACGCAATAATGTAGATTCTAAATTTGGGGAATTATCAAATACTATGGAAATCTTAATGTCAATTATTTAGTCAATTATTAGTACAGCAGGTATCTTTTACATGTCCTACTTCACATACCCTACTTTACATACATGTAGTTACGTAGGCAAGCACAGAAATCTGAGAGGCTGCAAACACAAATTATAGTTGTTTAACTCGGCCGAGGACATGTTTCCAACTGCATTTTAACTGGAATGTAACTTATTGCTTGCCTGCTTGACATTCAGCATAGTAAGTATAAGTAGGCTCCACCCCTTTTTAACCCCTTTATTACTTCCAATAGCAAGCCTCACATTTTTCCACTATAGGACAATATAACTAATTCCAACAATCTTAATCAGAAATTATGTTCTGAAATAGTTAGAAACAGAACCATCACATTTGGTATCCATGCAAAGATTATGTGTCTGTATATATCTTACATGGATTGCTTGTTGCCAACAAAGGCCTTGACATGCAGGTCCACCGGCACATCTTTAGGAGGTTTAACTGGTATAGTTATTGATGATGCTAGATCAGTCTCCCGCGGATGGCTGTAACATAGTGTAATTATGTACTAGTAATGTACTAGTACATTACTAATGTACTATAATGTACTGGTAATAAATGCAATGCTTAGAGGACGATTTCTACAGGACTATATTTGTCCAAGGGTTCATTACGTCACATTTCGCATCACTATCGTCAGCGTCATTGTTCACCAGCAGCAGATCATGTGGCACAGACCAAAAAATGATGAAAGAAACCTAAATAATCAAATCTAAATGGTAGGTAGTACAGCAAAGTTAACACATAATGTGGTTGGAAAGAGTTATCTATTAGGCTTGAACTTGTTCAGTAGGTTCAAATCTCGTTTTGTAAAATAACCTAGCTTTATAGAATTAGGGTATCATCAGATGCACTCCACCAACAATTCTGAACATAATTATAGAGCTAGGTTTAGCTAACATTAGCACACCATATACTAGGGGCTACACCTTACACCGTAGCAGTAAGACTGTAGCACCTCCCTAGCTGGCATAACTTACATTACATGACTTTCTCCTTCAAATATTCCCTCAGCAAACACCAGCACCGACTTAATGACAGTTTCATTATTTGTGCATATCTTCAATGTAATATGTTCATGTTCTGGGTCTACATATATTGTAGTCTGTAGTTGTGTGTTAGCAGGTATAATACCCATCTGTGAGTTCTCATAGCTTGGAGTACCTACAGAATAACAGAGCTTTAAACCACTCAATTTGTACAGCATGAGTTGAGGTGATTGTAAGGGTAAGCTAATAAAATAGTGAATTAACTTAAAACAACCGCTAAGAGACGTCAACTGACATGAACATGTATATTAGTCACATATTTACTTCTAAACTACAGAAGTATTTAAAGTACTTCAGTATTTCAGATACAAAATAAGAATATGCATAGGTATATAAAATATATATAGTCTAAAACATCTTAGACTGCCTGCATATAAAATACAGTCAGTCTAAAATGCAGTATTTTAGAGTTTAGACATTTTTAATAATAATAATTGGGCATTCTAAACATTAGGAGTTGTCCAACCATATGGGTAAACAATTCCAAAGATACATATTAGTAAATTGATTTTGATCCAGCATTTCATTGCATTGGATCTCAGTTTATTACACAATCATAGCACGATGAATTACAGTTGAGTTAATCAGTGTTCTAATAACAGTATTCACTGTAGATGCCTAACTTACCACTGGCTTCAGCCTGGGCCGCTCTCTGATTTTGTGCATAGTTATTTAACTCTAACATTAGGTTCTGTTTTCTCGTGGACAGCTCCCTGATTGCATCTTGATCTAAGTTAGCGCCCATTAGATTGCCCTGCAGTGACTCCGGAGCCGACTGGTAACCTTTCACTGGTAAACATCAAATACACAATTTGTAAAGAGTGTCTAAACGGAATGTAGAATACGAAGTCTTCAGTTTGCAAAAGCTAAACAAAACACAATTGAATCTTTGCCTTCCTTCTCTATTTACTTTATTTAATAATTGTGTGTTTTGCGAAGTTAAAATTTTCAATCAATATAAGACATTCACTCGTTTTCTGTGTCTGGCGGACCTATTTCACTTCATTAACCAATGTTGAACTGTCTGCACCAGCCGGGTTAAATGTTGACTTCGTAACAGATTTTAAAATAGTACATTAAGTGCCTCCACCTTAGCATTATAATATATAATATTTACATAATATTATATACATTATATAATAGATATAATAATATAATATCCAATATATAAAAGACGAAATTAGCTGGCTGGCTGTGTGGCAGAAGCAAGTTGCAAACATTTTATTATACAGTTTTTATTATTTTTATAATAGCATTCTAATTGTGACCCATTTATTGCGCAATATAGCTAAAATAATTATGTAAACAATAGTTACAAAGACTAACATTCTAGAATCGTTACTGTGCATTGTGACTTATTTATTGTGCAATACTTGTAGGTAAAATATATAACCAATACATGTAGCTACAAGAATATATTTTACAGTCTTTTAACATCGTGCTTGGGTGGGTGAGGGGTATTCGGGTCGGATACCGATCGCGAATTGCTTGTATAATACAAATTCTGATCGGAAGCAAGCGAGTTAAAAGTGTTTAGGTTGTATAAAGAACAAACAAGGCAGTCAAATTACTCAGGTGAAGTGAAATAGTGTCTTGAGAGCTCAGTGGCTACTTCACCAGTGCTACTTGACTTGCAGCACTGGTATTTCAAGATAATTACAAGAATCAAAGGTTTGTGTGCTAGCAATAACTTAGACATGCTCCAGCTGTATTTCAGAGAGCAATAAGTGCTGCTACTGCTATCACCAGTGCCAGCTCCGTCACAAAACTGAGAGAATATTATAACATGCATTACAGTGTGACTTGGCTTACCTTCTCCCTCTATGGAGCAGCAAAGGAGTTGCATCTTGCCGTCCTGTCTATAGTCTGCCTTGACAATGCCAGCTACAGCAGCAGAGAAAGTATCTTTATAAACCACCTCCCCGGTTCTGTCTGTCCTGGCATCTATCTTACCATTGCTCCAGCCGGTAATCAGCTCTGGTACACCATCACTGTTCAGGTCGTATGCACAGATACAACTAGCCACATTCTTGGACTAAATATAATAGATGTGCACAGTAAATACATGAAGTATATAATGATGTCAACAAGTACATGACTTTAGATGTATTAGACTTCAAAATGTATTGCTATTAAATATGAGGCAGTGCTTACAGTAGAGAGTGTCAGCATGGAGTTATCAGCTCAACAGAGTCTCTTGATAATGCCGTGGGGTCACGTGACACACATTTTCATGATGCAGATTGACGTTGCTAGTTCGACCGAGTTAATTTCGACCTCTAGCTAAGCACATTCCTGTCTATAAATACGGCTAGGTTTGTTCACGGTTGCCATTGAATTTGAGAGAGCACAACTTCCAAAAAATAATGTCATTGAAAAAATTGACAATGACACCGTGTAAAAATCAATTTAGCTAGGCAACGCGCTTCAACACAACGCCGTGTTCGTCATCGACGGCGTCGAGCTTACAACACCATGCTGACCTCTCTAATATATAGCCAATAAACTACACCACTGAGAGACGAAACTTTACAACTTCCATAACACATCATAAACATGAAATTAATCATTTTTTTACCCTTCTCTTTATTTCAATCTTTAAATTTTAAGGCAATGATCGGCCAATAGCAATCGCATGTTAGCGCTATTTGGAAAAATGACTATTGCACAAATTCAGAAGAATGAGTTTAGAGGAATGGGTAATGCAAACTTGTAAAGACTTTTGAGGTCTATCATTACACAAGCAATAGGTATAACTAGATATAAATTATGAGCAGGCAAGGCTTGGCCTGGTCAGGTTTTTACTTACTTTTATTCTCCAGTACCGGGCTGTCCTATCATACACCCCTACTGTGCCATTAGTTAGAGCATAACCAAACCTAGACTGTGCCATGGGACAAAGAGCACTGATAATGTCTGTTTCTGTCATCTCTGCTATAATCTCATCTTCATTGAATACACGTATGTCAAAATCTTCAGAACCGACTATCAACTATAGAACAGAGAAACATTTAAGAATTAGGTTTATGATAGGAAGGATTGTGTCAACTAAGCATCTGAAATATTTAATTTCTATGAATATTTATTTATTGATGCCTTGGTGGTAACGTCTATCAAATATAGCAACAACAGATGTTATCTTAAACAGACACATTTATATCTCAACGTATCATTCCCATTGGGATGAAATATAGCTTGGTGTGTTATTTTATGCAATTAATTTATAGATTATCCAATCTGGAAAAATAATTCCATACATGTACGTACATTGTTTCTACCTGGTTGCTTGAATTCCACCAAGCATAATGAGCAAACGTTATCTCCAGTGACCTACAATGAAATAAATACAATACCAATAGCAATGCACCAATAGCAACACAATGTACCAACTACTAGAAAAGTAAATAATTATGTTAGTGCTGTATAATTGTTTAGCACGGTGGTATTTACATAACTAATTGAATTGCATTACTGCGTTAGTTTATTTTTTCAGTAGCAAATAAAATTAAATGAAAAATAAGACACCGTCAGGTGGATAGTGCCAGTATCTGCAATCACCTCTAGATTTTATCAACAAACAAACAAGATTTGAAAAAACTCTCCGGTTTAATCCATAACAATATAAAGAAATGGACATTCTGACGGAAATATCTGTCATGAAACTATAAAACTAGATTAATATTTTTATAGTTGTCAAGTTAGTAACAAATTTCTATCTTTTCCTGACTTGAAAATCATAATAATGTGTTGGCAATAGCCTACTGTCTAATAGAAATTAGACAATACATTCCGAATTATATGTGGTGGATGCATGCACTAACAGTTACTGCACACCCAAATCAGTTCAGTTCATGCCCAATCAGTGAAATGTACCTTATATTGCATGAAAAATTTATAGTATACCTATTTATCGTTTATTAAGGGTACTTTCGGCAAGCGTGAACCGACGGCTATGACTAAGCGACGAAAACCAGTTCGGTAGTAATGATTTTTGTTGAACAAACATATTATTCTTTTATTCAGAAATAATATTTTGGTCACGTGACAGGACCTTCGCATCAGCAGAAATTCAATATTTTATATCGTCAGCATTTCTCTGCACAGTCTATATTTAAATTGAATCCCATTGTTCTGACATTGGGGGAGTGTAACCTTGACATTGTTAATGAAATTAAGGCTAAAAATTAAAGTCTTAGCAGAAATGATAGATTTTGAATTTAATTTTCTCATATTTATTACAAATTTAAAACATTCTGCAAGATAATTTAATTTATAATTATTATTAAAAATTGTGTGACCCGATGGGACTGAAACGATGAAATAATAGATTTCGTCGTTTCAACTTGGCGAAAACAGCCTAATAGTACAAACAATGTGATTATAATTTTTAAATTCAGCTATCATCATCGTCATCATCATCACCATCATCATCATCGTCATCATCAGTTTACTCTTCATCATTGTCTTTGTAGACTATCACAATCAAGCTACTTACCGTCCAAAATGAGTCATTTCCCTCATAGTCAAAGCCTTGCAGTGAACAGTTACCCCCTATTATAGCTAAAGGCTGCTCTATATCACCTAGTCTTCCTATAGTGACAGCATTAGCACCATCTGAAGCCTGCATACAACAACACAACAGGCTAAATGGATAGCCAATCAAACTAAACAGACGTAACTGAATGTATAATCATAATACAAATCTAGGTATACAGCATAGAACTTCATACAGCAGTTATGGTTACTGCTATGGACACATCAGTAATCATGTCCCATTCATTCAGCTCGAGCAACTTCAGCCAGAAACTTGCATCAATTGTACGCAGAAGACGGCTCAGCTACCATGTATGTCACGGTTGACGTCCGAATAACCAACCAATTATACACCAAAGTTAGTTCTGAGGCTAACCATGAGCAGAGTGGTAGGTGATGTAGAAGTGTCTAGAACACTGAATTACCAAAACTCCAGTGAAACCATATATGCTACAGCTTAAGGTGGCATTATACTAGAAGATAAAATAACAAATATTTCAATGCTAGTCTGTTCGAATCAGGACAAAAACAAGGTCTTGTGTGTTGCAACAATACCGCAAGCACGTAGAAGACTACGTCTGTCCTCAAAGAGGGATAAGTTCAAAGTGATCAGCCAGCTAATGGCTCAGCCGCCGACTCAGCCAGCTAATGATGTGCTACTCCCGTCCATGAATTCCTCCGGACTTAGCTGGCATTGTCAAAAGTGGGAGTATGCTAGGGCTTCAGTTACCTCTGTCATTCTCAAGAAATATACCTAAGCAGCATCACATGTGATGCTGTCATAGTCTGAGTACTAACTAGAGAGACAGAAATATTATATGTACCTCTTTGTAGAACAAGTCAGCATTGTCATTGACATCATAGGCTAACACATTAGTTGGAGTTCCAACAACCAGTATATCCCTATCAGGTTTGGTTGGGTCAAGACGGCCAGCACAAACTGCGGTAACAGTCTGGTTGATGTTCAGAACACTAAGTTCACCGGTAGACCCAAGTTGCATGCGTCCTCCAGATTGATGGGAAACATGTGGGTTGTGAAGAAATACCTGTAAATTGTAAATCAAGTGTTGCTATTGCTACAATCCAAAACAAGACAAATTAGTCAAGAAATTAACAGGTTTCTTGAGTCCATATATCAATCAGATTTCCCACTGAGAATCATTATAAAATATTAACTGCCACTTCAAGACATCCTGCTATCAAATACCAGTACTTAGAAGTATGATTATTATAAAATTTTATATGCAGTAGTCATTTCTTTCAATAAGACACGTTGCATTACACTTGGATTGCTGATATTAGGAGTTACCTACTCAATGTCTCTATCCATGGGTTCAAGGGTCTAGTGTAGAGAGAAGACAACCCCAGTGTAGACAGAAGACAACACTAGCATAGACAGAACACAACCCTAGTGTAGTCTTCTCAACTCTAAAGCATCGCACTTCATCACTGTGATACTAATTTACTAAATGAATAGTTGCCAACTCACACGCTTCGATTAACAGAATTTTTATTTAATTTGATTTTTATATATTTAATTTTTATTTAATTAGTTACATTGTCCAGAGCTTTAATAACTCATTCCTCTTTTCAGGTGCTATATTTATTATAACAGCTCACTTGGAGCAATAACTTGAGAGGCCTACCGGCGGGATATTTACTTAGCCATTATATTGTCCAACAAGAAGTAAATAATGAAGGATGCGTATAACATGATCACTTACTTTTCCAGCAGATGTTGCAGCAGTGAGAGAGGGATGTTTTCCGTCATAGGTCCCCACAGTCACTGTACGAGGAATGACTTTCTGGTTAAGACTAAGAGTAAATATCGGAATCAACATGTCTGCTATTTAGAGATCTCCCAATTTCTACAAATAATACAACGTTATAACTCGCTCACCAAGAGAATAGCCAAGCGTATATTGCGTGTCACCATTATACACCACGTGCTAGAAGTAGCTTGAGGATGCAAATGAGTAAATGTCAGAATTGTGGGAGAATATATTGTAACGTTTGTCTGTCCCCTGCGTAGGGCGACAGCATTCATTGAACGTAGGCAAGGAAATAGTGAGAGGAAACTGCAAGAGAACACTATATTATTGTATGCAACCGATGCCTCTGGTCGGGTGCTGACCCAGAATGCCGGGATGTAATTGTCGGCCCTCGGCTAGAAACATTAAGATAGGTATATCTTCAAGGATATCACATGAATACAAATAGATACAAGCTTTTATTTCAGGAAAGACACGACTGCCTCCAGTAAGAGTTACCAGCGGAATGGATGATAAAAAGGAATACGCATTAGCTTTTATACAAAGCACAAAAGACCGACGACGTCCGCCCTTACGTGGTCAGCTATACAACACATAATAGATAAATAGCTAGTTAAGCTAACAACATGCAAAGTCCAAAGGGCACCAGTGATTATTAGTAGAGCTGTGCGATATGACGAATTTGAGATATCGATACGATATCAATAATTATTGACGATACGATATTTCCGATATTGTCGTCATTTTCTAATAACTTTGTAGGCTTTATTATAGTAACTTTGCTCGACGAAGGTGTAAAATGGCTATTTGGAACGTTTGATATTACATATTTCGTTTGATGTCATTATTTTATAGCATCTAAATTCATGTCTGTATTATTTGACCTTAGCACGATATCGATATCTTTGAAATAAATATCGATAGATATAAACAAAAATATCGATATTAACGATTATTTCGATACGATACACAGCTCTAATTATTAGAATGCTGGTGCTATACAAATAGTACAGGGAGAGTCGTGTAAATCCGTGAGTAATATAATCCAGGTAGTAATTAATAATATATACATGTGTAGGTTAGTCCAGGGGAGCGCAATTCCGTTACAAAATGGCGGCATTTTGAGAACCATGGTTCACAATAAAATGCCAGGAACATATTCATCCTTTCAAGTGCAATTATTATGGGTGATTATTTCAACGGTTTGTCATACGGTCTGGTCGACGCCCGACGGGTATGACCCATGTTCTGACTGCCGACGTTCTGAGATTCAGTTAATCTTAAAAGCCTTAGCATCTGATTTGAGGTTGGGGTTTGATGTATGAACTGTCAGAACATGGATCATCAAACCATAGACCGGGCATAATGGTAGAAGAGCAGTATACATTTCACATTAGTCACTCTGAAAGTGGTAGACAGTTTCTTTTAACTGTCTGCCCATTGTGTTATCTATCTGGAAGGTCTTGCAGGTTTACCAACATGCTGCTAACAGTGTTAAAAGTAAGTGAGTTTATTCAACGGTACTGAAAATGATATATCTCCAGAATATGGAATCTACAAATATATCTATGGGATACGGAAATTATATCATAATATTGCCTACAGAAGCATTGCCTGTGTAATAATCCATTCTAAAATTTCCTGCCAAATATATTGTTTACTTGTCTAAATGGCAGTCTGATAGAGCCTCGATGCAATGTAATGGTCTTGTTCTCGTTAGAAACTGTCTTAAATCATCAACACCTACATGTACAATACTGTTAAGGTTAATCCAGATGTTAAAGATAATATGGCCAATCCGAGTTCCGATCCTGTGCAAACTGGCCTCAGATCGGCATCGTTATATAATGTATCATCCACACGCACCGGTCCGATAGTAAAAGCAGCAAATTTAAAAAGAAAGCATTACTGAGAGTAATGGTGAAAGTGGAATCGCATTCCAAATCAAGGAACCAATGGAAGACAACTAATATATACTGTGCGGTCTTGAATATTAACCATGTGAGTCGCACATATAATCCAAACAATCAAAGCGCAGATATTGCGAGCATTTCATCCGATTTCGTGAGCCAAATCTGAATGCTCAAAACAGTCCAATCCGATCGATCAGATCAGATTTCCCCTCGGATCAGATCTGCCCGTCATCGGAAACGCACTCTGAACCAGCAATCGGAACATTTAGCTGAACATGTAGATGCACTTCTACCACCCCTGTACAGAGACAGGGAATACTTCAAATGACTGTATCAAATGGATACAATGCAACAATGACTTATTTTAATTAAAATAGGTTGTCAGCTGTTATTACAAGAATTACAACAATGATTATCACCTCCAATAGAAAACAGATACACCATTGTTTTGCATCAACGTAAATTGATCAGTGATGCAAACATTTGATAATACTGTTATACATTTAGCTTTTAATAGTGCCTGAACTAGTTGACTGGGTTGACAAATGGGACAAACGTGTGATTAGTGATTGTATTGGGACTCGAAATAGTATCGCAGAATATACTTGCTCTGCTAGTAAGGCAGTAAGCAAGTAAGTAGTAAAGTAGTCCTGTCAATCTTAATCAAATATAACTATTATAGTGGTGCGACTGTGAGGGGAGTGTGAGTGTTGTGGTGTAGTTGTAGCAGGAGGTAGACAGGAAGTGAATACATACATATAAACGGAGTCGCTAAGGACTATATAGACAGGTGCGCAGTAGAAAGGATGGCATGAGCACGTGCCGGCTAGGGCGGAAGTTAGTGAATGAATGGCAAAGACGAATACGGTGGTACGCTAGTAGCTGATGAAGTAATCTGAGACAAATAGGAACATCCCTAGATATTAGAGGTCAGTAGTAGTGAGAAATAATACATGGTGTCAGAAGTGAACTTTTGGAATAATTTTGAGTGTATCCAACAGTATAGAAGGATGGAGAGTTGAAAATAGGGAGGCACTTGTAACTGCCTGAGCTGAGGCTGGAATCCAGTGCAGAGTTGGAGTGCTGGAGGAGGTTCACTAGACGTTTTGAGGTGGCTATTATTGGCGCGCGGTTGAAGTCAGTAGTAGTAGGAAAGGGTGTGAAGCCTAGGAGTAACAAAAACAAAGATGATGATAGAGAGGGCGATTTGGAACGTAGAAAGGCGGCCATGCTACTGAATGTTATGGGATGGCGAGCATGCAGACTTTTAGTCCTGGGATTTAGACTTGGGACTATATGTATCTATGAGGATATTAAAAGAAGGTTTGATGAATATTTTGCAGCCAAGGAGAACATTGTAGCTACCACGCATAGGTTTTTCAGTTGTGAGCAAGGACATAGCAAAGTTATAGAGAGGGTAGAAAGGGTTGGTAAGATCTGCAGACATGGGGACCTGTTAGAGGAGCTAATACAACAAGTAGTTATTAGGGACATGAGCGAGGATGAACTTCGTAAGAAATTGCTTGTTAGGAAATATTTGACATTGCACTATATGAAGGAGAGGTGTGGCCAATATGCCAATATACATCGGCAATCAAAACATCCCAGGTTCTGCCGAGAGGGCCAATTGAAGTACATGTAGAGCGAGTGAGTGCCAAGGAGCAGGTAGATAGGATACAGAGGGGTACTAGAGGAGGTGGCGCAGCTGTAGGTGGTGCTGGGGGCAGGGGCGCACTCGTTGGAGGTAAGAGGGAGTTAGGTAGGCAGGGATTCAGTAGTAGCAGGGAGAATGACGTCTGTAATTCCTGAAACAGGAAAGGCTATTGGGCGAGGGACTGCCCTAAGAATTTGGTAGTTTGTTATAATTGCCAGGGTAGGGGACATTACTCCCATGAATGCCACAAACCGAGGAGGCCTAGGTTAGCCGGAAGATCTCTGCCAGACAGGAAAGTGAATGCTGTGGGAGATGGAGACTCCCGATTCTGATAATTCATCGTCATGACTAGGAAGGGCGAATCAAGATTTTACGGTCTCTTTACGTTCCTCCGTAGGGAGCATCAAGTTCATAGTTGATATGGGAGCTGATGTCACTATTATAACTGAAGAGACGGCAGTTAGATTTAGGAAGGAGTTACAACCGTGTAGTAGAGACCTTAGGAGAGCAGACGGGATAAGCGAGAGGCCGCTGGGGAGCTGACCATGGAGCTCATTTCGGCAGATAGTATTAGTGTGGAGAGCCGGGTAGTTGTGTTCAGGGGACCAGAAAGAACTTGTTGGGGGTAACCAGAGATTAGGGGGTTTGGTCGAATTAACAGTATTAATTACATAAACAATGGGATAGAAAGGAGACATCCGGGTTTGTTTGGTGAATTGGGGATGTTGCCGGATGTTTTTAAGATCCAACTGAAGCCAGAAAGTGAGCCGCTATGCCTTCATGTACACAGGAGATTGCCGATAGGGATCAGGCAGGCCACAAAGGATGAGTTAGACAGGATGGAGAGAATGGGAGTCATTGAAAGGATAGAGAAGCCGACCGATTGGTGCTCAAGGATGGTGGTCGCGCCAAAGTCGAAAGGTAAAGTCAGGATTTGTGTGCACTTGTATCAATTTAACAAGAGTGTAAAGGGGGAAGTTTTTCAACTTCCCAGGCTTGAGGAGACGCTTTCGTCATTAGCGGGCAGTAGGTTCTTTAGTAAGATTTATGCTAACTCAGGGTTCTGACAGATAAGGCTGGATGAAAGTTCAAGAGAACATACGACGTTCATTACTCCCTATGGGCGGTATGTCTTCTGTAAGATGCCGTTCGGGATTTGGCGGCTCTGGAGTTCTTCCAGAGGCAGATGTCCAAGATTCTGGAGGGCCTGGAAGGGGTCGTATGTATGATTGATGATGTGTTGGTAGTAGGATAGTGTAGGCAGGAACATGATAGGGGGCTGGAACAGGTGTTAGGAAGGCTGGAGAGTGTGGGTCTCACATTAAATAAGGATAAGTGTGAGTTTGGAATTTCTGAGGTAAAGTTCTTGAGCCATATTTTGAGTGAGGAGAGTATTAGGGTCAACCCGGAGAAGGCTATATCGGGCATGGAAGCTCCCGGAGATAGAAAGGGCTTGGAGATTTTTAGCCATGGTCAACTACTTGAGTAGGTTCAGTCCCGACTGTCGGAGTTGCAATCGCCGCTGCGGGAGTTAGACAAGAAGAACAGTGCTTGGCTGTGGTCTTTGGCTCAGCAGCGGAGTTTTGACTAAGTGAAGGAGGAGATTAGCAAGGCCCCGACCTTGGCGATGTTCGACTTTACTTGCAAGCACAGGGTTACAGCAGGCGCCAGCAAGCACACGTTGGGTGCAGCATTGATGCAACAGTCGAGCAGGGGCGAGTGGCAGCCGGTGGTCTATGCCTCGCGTAAGATGACTGAGGTGGAACAATGATATGGGCAGATAGAAAAGGAGGCTTTGGTAATAACTTGGGCGTGCGAGAAATTTTATTTCTATTTTATAGGCAGGGAGTTTGAGATCGAGACCGACCACAAACCGCTGATCTCTCGTCTGGACAAAAAGGACTTGTCAAGTTTGCCGCTGAGGGTTTAGAGGTTTAAGATGCATCTAATGAGATATAGCTATCACATCTTCCACACGCCAGGGACAGAGATGCATTTTGCCGACTTGTTGTCTAGGCTGGCGCTGTCGTCATGAGATGTGATGAAAGTAGGAAGGGTGGAGCGGCACACCACACATATTCTACTAGCAAATGAAGACCTGTTGGTAGAGAAGATTAGAGAGGAATCAGAGTTAGACGATGACTACTGGGTTATCCAGAAGGCGTTGCTGGATGGATGGTCAGGGGTACCTGACACAATATCTGCAGAGGTGAAGTTGGTTATGGGAAGTAAGGACGAGTCGAGATTGGTGGACAGACTGGTCATGCTCAACATGAGACTATATATTCCTAGCAGCATGTGCGCAGAGGTGCTGGGAAACCTGTATGAGGGTTACCAGGGTATGGTTATGACGTACAGACGAGGTAAAGAGGTGGTGTGGTGGCCATCTATGAGGAAGGAGGTGATGGATATGGCGGAGAGATGTTCGGCATATATAAAGAAGAGAAGGGTCGCTCACCAACCACTGTCCACCACCAAACTACCTGAGGGCCCATGGCAGGAGGTTGAGGCGGACCTGTTTGAGCTTAGGGAGAGGAACTATGCTATTTTTGTGGATTACTACTCCAGGTGTATAGAAGCGGTCGAACTATGTGATCAGACGGAGAGCAAGGTAGCCAAGGTGTTCAAGACGTTGATAGCTAGGTTTTGGAGCGCCTGTGACGTTGGGGTCGGACAATGGGCTATACTTCCAGTCGACTAAGTGGAGAAGCCTAATGGAGGACTTTTCGGTGGAGCACGTGACTAGCAGCCCGCATTACCCAGAGAGCAATGGTTTAGCAGATAGGTGTGTCCAGATCGTGAAAAATATGTGGAAGGCGGAAAAAAACAAGGCACTGCTCGCTTATAGGACTACCGCTCGGGAGTAGAAGTAGAGAGCGGGAGTAGGAGTAAGAGCGAGAGTAGGCCGGATGAGTTGGTGCTGGGTAGGAAATGAGGAACACAATCCCAATAGAAATGCCTCAATGAGTGGGGCTGAACAGTTCCGAGCTCGGGATAAGTTGCTAAAGGATAGACAAGAGAGAGATTTCAATCGTGCGAGGAGAGTGATGAGGCTACCTGAGCTTGGGGAGGGGAATAAAGACTAGGTGAAAACAAGGAACAGTGATCAGCTAAATCTGGAGTTGTGAAGTATAGAGCTGAGGAGCCGGACAGCTTCTGGGTAGAGGGTAATCTATGGAGGACTAGGACCCATTTGAGGGAGCTGTATGGGCAGGATTAAGAGGGCCGGGATGAGCCCGGAGTGAGTTTTCAGGAGCTAGGTGGTAGGTGGCCGACTAGGAGTGGTAGGTTGGCAGGGAAGAGAAGGGACGACCAACTTGTGTTCTATGAATAACTCTGTACCAGAGGTGTATTATCCTATCTTACACCCTCGCAATTGAGAGAGTCAATCTGGCGAGGGTTGGTTTGGAAGGGGTGAAATGCGAGAGTTGTGCCCAAATTTAAGTTAATGAAAACACATTGAACAAACTTTACCTGTGTAGGAAGTGAGGTTTGTTTACTGAAAGTGAAACTGATTCCAACCTGTATCTATTCATTGA